>JARVZY010001847.1:0-102621 GCA_030686995.1 Artemisia argyi
TTATATAATTAAGGGGGCCGCCCATCTGGTGAATTTCAAAATTCCAGAATTGGGTTTTTGGCAGAAAATTTTCAGAAAGGTTGTGTTTTTGGGTTTGGATTCAAGTAAGTTCAACTCTTTGAGCCAATATAGGATATACTAATCATAAACGTAGATAATGTTATTAAAACAAATTAAGTAGACAAGTAATTTCTAATTTACATGCAATCTACTTATTGGCCAATTAAGTTAAACAACCAAGGAAGCAATAAAACATACTAGTCAAATATACAACTATATGAAAATGATAATATGTAGGCTAGTTCAAACATATTGATGAGTGCTTACAAGTAACAAATGGGAAGATATGATTGTATGGACTTCAAGACTTGTTACAAACAAGATCTATATGGGCAAACCATGATTCTCATGAAATGATTTGATTAAATTGTGAATGTCATTTTCATAGAAGTGTATGACACATATGAGATAATCAAATATATTTTTAATAAAACGTTTTTAGTTTTATTCAACAATGCTTTGAAATAGATTCAAGTGTGTATAAGAGTAAGATAGATTGAGTTTTGCTTCATAACATGTTGACAAATTGGATAAGAAAATTTTTTCCAATCTTGATTTTGATTAAAATAAAGTTATGGTAGCTTACAGTTAAATATGTTGTTTGAAGAAAGATGAGATAGATATTTGAAAGATTATTTTTCAAAGCGTTAGGTTTTAAACATGATATTTTATTTTTGATAGCAAGAAATCACAGATGAAGGATTTGAAATAGAAACTTATCATATTCAAGAGAATCAGTTGAGCCCATTGTCACATATAATCATCTTTAATGGCAACTAAAGACACGGATGAGTGATGGTAAATTCTAATGATCTTAATACAATATGATTGAGAGGGATAAAGTAAATCATCTATAGATACAAGATTAACACATGTATATATATACTAAACTCATCATAGTATTAAATGCTAACCAGTCTTAATTATAGCACATCTATTAATGTAACTAGAATGGTCATATAGCCTAAATAATAAGTATTCTACTATTGATCATAGATGATTTCCAACATAAATGATGAATAAGAAAAGCGGTAATAGACTTAAGATCAAGAGGGTCAACTAGCCTAATTTCATGTATACATATATTAGTATTAATGATGTATGAACAGGGCAACCTATAAATTTAATCATATTAATATACTAATTATAGCATACTTTAATATAATGTGATATTGACAAGTTTTTGAAAAGAAAACTTACCTCAGGTCCAGCTTTTCCTTAAGAGTGGGCATGAGAGTGTTAGAAGACATCTTTAAAGTTTCCCCAAAGCATGTCGAAGTAGCAAGGTAAAATCCCAACGCAATAAAAATCAAGGAGGCTTGATCCGAAATACTAATCGATCACAACAATCATCATAAGTCGTGCAGATCAAGAATAATAGCGCTTGAATCCTTCATCATGAGGTAGTAACGAACACACCATAAAACCAATACTCCAAAAGTGAAGAACAAAACGCCGAAACAATAAATGGCCGCAACAGCGTCATAAGCAAATCTCGTGTAGAATGTATATCGGAGTAATAGGAACCAATAGTCATCAAATGTAAGAAAGCAAAGTGAGCGATCCAAAAAGTAATAGTCTCTTCGTTCGTTAACTACCTAAACATGAAAAAGAGCTTGGTACCCGGATTCTCATGGGTCCGAGATGGTTAGTTGAGGACATCCATTGCATTTAAATGCACATGATGAGGATGTCGCCGAGAAGTACAAGAATTCATCAATAGTTTGTTTTAACTAACAAATAATGACTTTCTTGACTAGAGTAATAAATAATGGATGTGAATAATATTAGTTCTAAATTTCTCCACTAGGTTTAACAAATTTTATTTGTTTTGATATATTTGTTAAAGGATCATTTACAGTAAATCCTAAACTGGTTTTATCTTAAAATGGCTTTTGAATGTTAAGTAGATATTTTAAAGATTTAGAACTATTTTCGAATTTAGCTAATATTTTTGCTTTTTCATTTTCTATTTTAATTTCATGTTTGTAGTCTTGACATTTTTTACATTCAAGATCAATTTCAATATTACTTTCAAGTCTAGACATTTTATCTTCTAAAATTATTTCTTTTTCAAAGTTATTTTCAACGGAAATTGAAGATCCATTTTTAAAAATATTTTTTGAGTCAATGTTGCAAAGATGTTTGAAAGTTGTTTTCCAATTTTGAAAATTCTAATATAAATTGATCATAGCAAAAATGTTTGGTTTCGAATTGTACCTTATTTGTAGTTGTACAATCTTCACATGCTATATGTTGATCAATTCCATCGTCCTTGTCGCTCCATGTTTTATTTGTAGTTTCGCTTAGATCTTGAAATATGTAATCCTTGCCATCAATACTTGTATTTACATTTGTTTGAATATCTTCGCATGCCATATTTTCATCATCTTCTTCGTCCTTGTCGCCCCATGATTTATTTACACTCTTTCTTCGGATTTGACTCATGTATTCTTTGTTATTGATACCTTCAATGATCACATTTGAACTAGTAGTACTTGTGTTTATTTTAACAAAATATTTGTCTATCAAATTTTCTAGAGTGACTAATTCTTGCGCAACATCAAGTTTATCATCTTTGGTTTTACATTTCTCTTGGTGAAAATTTAAAAGACATTTCCAAATATTATTTGCCGTTTTACAAAAGAGTACTCTTTCATATTCAACTCTTGGTAGAGTTTTATAAATCAGTAATTTAGCTTTAGTATTTTTATCAAATTTTGTTTGAAGATTATTATATTGATTTTCAAAATCCATTATAGTTGGTTGAAGATCACCAATTGAAATGATATGCCAAAAATTAAGATCTATTGATTTCACATAATTTTCAACTTTATTTTTCCATTCAAGAAAATGATCATTTTCAAATAATGGTGGTTTTTGCGTAAATTCCACTTCTAGATATTTTTCAAATTTCATAGATCATTACAAGTTTTAAAATACAGTATATTTTAAAAATCTTGCTAAACCCGGCTCTGATACAAATTGTGAAAAACTAGAATGGGGGGGGGGGGGTTGAATAGTTTTACGTCTTTTTCGTTTTATAAAAGGTTTCTTCTAAAGAGTAGACGCAAATTTCAAAAATCTTTGATACAAAAATATAGATAATAGTTTATTCGCACTTTTTGTATAAACACTACTTATATAGAATGTTGAGTAAAAATTATAATTTCATATATCACACACACACACACATATATATATATATATATATATATATATATATATATATATATATATATATATATATATATATATATATATATATATATATATATATATATATATGTGTTTTAATATGAGTATATCCTTTTGGTTTGTCTATATAAAATTAATGTTGTGAATGGAACCTAGTTTGATCTTTATGTGAAATCAATATATGCACAACACAAGCAATTATAACTATATACGAAATGCTAACAAGTGAGTAAACAAAGAGTGAGAGATGGAAAGATCAAACCGAGAGATAAAGGATTTATAGTGGTTCGGCTACAAGGACACCTTCCTTGCCCTACTCCACTCCCCGAGCACCGAACTCGAGAGTTTTCTTCACTAAGTCAATAACCTCCCTTATGGCAGAGAAAACCGTACACACCTTAGCTTACACCAATTTAACGACACAAAGCTAAATTTCGGGTTCTAATCGTAGCTAGAACCAATCTCACAACTATAATCACAACACAACTCCTTCTACAATCTTTCATACCTTCTACACTTCTTCACACCACTTGTTTCTTCACACCTTCATAACTTCGATCTATCCACTACTTCAAGACTTATACTTCTTCACAACTTCTAGGCTACTATGTCTTCAAAACTTCACTACTTCTTTGTCACAACTTGAAGACCTTTTTCTATGTACTTCTCCAAGGGTTCTTCTATTTAACAAGCGTTTATGTCTTTCCCACTTCAAAGCTTTTGCGTCTTTGATGAGGCGAAAAATGAACCACTTTTAGGGGGTCATTTAAGCCCGAAATTGAATTTATTTGATCAAATATTGCCCTAAATCGTTCCTTTTGTGATTTTAGGTACTTTGGGAGTGAAATCTGGAAAAGGAAGCAATTCAGACATTTTTGGAGCATAAAAGTGAAGAAAACGCCAAAGACGTAATTTTCCAAGCTGGGAACAGTAGGTGACAGCGTCAAGAGTACCATCCTGACGGCGTCAAGAGTAAATTGCATGACGGCCCAGTGCAGACATGAAGGCGTCACAAGGAAGAGCGTCAAGAGTTAACACGTGTCGGCCTGGAAGAACCTAATACATGACGGCGTTAGATGTAGATCAAGGCAGTCCGAGAATTATTTTGGCGGGGAGATGACGGCGTCACCTATTTGGTCTTGACGCCATCAGCCTCAATTTCCTATATATAGTTTTCTAATTTTCATTCTTTAAAGGAGGAGAAGTTTTGGAGAAACCCTAAGGCCGAACCTATTACGAATTTTACAGGTTTTTCAAGGGTTTTCAGCCCTTGAACCCTTACATGTGTAATTGAGATAAGTGTTCTTCTAATTCAATCAATATGTCTATGTGTTGCTTGTCTATATCTTGTGCTTGTCTTAATTCCACCATGCTAGGCTAGATTTATCTTGTGTTTGCTTAGATCTAATGAAACCTAGATGTTGATTATGTGTTGATTACTTGTTTATGGTTGTATTGGATGAATGATTTCGATGTTAGGCTTAAGAAAACTGGTAGATCTCCAAATGGTAACATGCTAGAACGTCTTAGGAAACATGAACCGATGTGCACTAGGTTTTATTGGTTGTATTTAATGCATGAATAAATTCTAATGATCCCATGTTAGGAGCTTATTAGCCGGCTCGACATAGGAGTAAAGTAGTGATGCGTGGGGATCGCACCAGGCTTTACCTCTCAAAGGATCTCGAGAAGCTTACAACCCCCACCAGGCAGTGTACCTGATCGTTGTAGTATAGTATAGTGACAAGTACCGGGGGATTGATCGTTCAGCTAGGAATAGTGTCGTTAGGATTGAAATTAATCTAACTAGGTCTAAAGGTGAAGGATGATTCTTTTTATGTTTTTATATTTTATAAAAAGCAAGTAAAAATCTCGGGTATTGGAAGAAGGGTCAGAATTAGTTGCTAATCAACTAACCCAAAAGCTACTAATTAAACTAATGTGCAAGAAAACTAAACTAAGGTTCTACAAGATAAGTGAAGCATGTCTACCATGATATGTTACTCCTTGCTAGCTATCCAATCCTACCTTTTGAATTGTAACCTTGTTTTAATTGACGGGTTGTATTCCTTAATACCATTCATGGGGTGGCACACTTAACTCCCCAATCCTATAAGCTCCTACTTCACTCCTATGTCGAGCGGGCAAAGAAGCTCCTAACATGGGATCACTAGAATTCGCTCATGCATTAAATACAACCATAGAAACCTAGTACACATCGGTTCATGTTTCTTAAGACGTTCAAGCATGTTACACAATGGAGATCTGCCAGTTTTCTTAAGCCTAACATAGAATTCATTCAATCAAAACAAGAATCAATAGGAAACAAGAATTATAAACTAAACCAACTAGATCTATTGAAGTTGTCATGCCTTAATTGATGGAGACAGACACACACATCAACAAGCCCCTCATTGATGGAGATAGACACAACATCAACAAGAAATTAATGAGATCTAATCAATTATATACAAGTTTCACATAATCATAAGTAGACAAAAGGTGAATTAGCAAATCATCATCAAAGAATAGCAAACAACAATGATAATGGAATACATAATTAAGATAGAATCATCAAACCAATACATGATGTTTATGGAGGGATTGAAACCCTCTAAGTTGCTGGAAAAACACCCACCTAAACCCAGGAATCGACCTTAGGGTTTAGGGCTTACAAAAAGTGAAGTTATGATGTTATATTTATAGGCATGTTTTCTGTCGGCCCTTCTTGACGGCTTCAGCCCGTTACTCTTGACGCCGTCATGACCATTTTTTCACCAAATTGTAGATCTCTTCGTCCTCTTCGCGTGGGCTTTTGAATCACCTAAATCCGAGTTCGTATGCAAAAGTTATGACCAAAACAATATCAGCTACTTCGCGCGCAAGTTTTGACAAGTTAACACGTGACGGCCTTGGGTGACGCCTTCACGTTCTCTCTGGGCCGTCACCACTTTTACTCTGGACGCCGTCACCAAAATGCTCTTGATGCCGTCAGCTACTGTTCTCAGCATGGAAAATTAAGTCTTTGGCGTTTTCTTCATTTTTATGCTCTAAAAACGTCCAAAATGCTTCCTTTTCCAGAATTCACTCCCAAAGGACCTAAAATCACAAAAGGAACGATTTAGGGCAATATTTGATCAAATAAATTCGAATTCGGGCCTAAATGACCCCCTAAAAATGGTTCATTTTTCGCCTCATCATATACCCTTACACTTGAGATTTGCTTGTCCTCAAGCAAATGCGCTTTTATTCTAATCAAAATACAAGTTAGGGGTCATTTAACACTAATATAAAAGTAATTACAACAAATAATCGTTCCACTAAAGACCAAATAGAAGCACGGAGGTCATACACAAGCACCTCACAAATAGTGTTTAGATACTCACATCTCTCGGGTGTAATAAAGTATAAATTACAATATGGAAACGGAAGATATCTCTCACTACCTGTCATAGCAAAATAGATTACCATAGGCTTGGGAAAGGAGCAAACCTCCACCACATGGCGTAAGCACCTAGGATAAACTATCAAAGAGGTCTTTTAAAGGGTTGTAACGTTAGGTGTAGGGATATGAAATACACGGTTTTGTTGGATAAAGGAAGTTTTACTGGTGGCGAGTTAACAATCTTGGTTAATTACATGTACAATATGGCGTTGCTAAGCCAAGAGTAGACTCAACTTAAGCTAATAAATGAAAAATAACAAAAACATAAAATAAACATAGAATGAAACGGGATGGTAGTCCGTATGTTTTTTTTATCTTTTTTCTTTTTCTATTTTTTTTTTTTTTTTTTTGCATACACTCTTACCCTACCATCCAAAATAATACATCATAGGGAATGAAAATTTCCCTTACACTTGAATTTTTACATACTTTACAATAAACTAATCTAATGACTCGAATTAAGAAAATCAAAACACTTGGAGCACTTTTAAGATTAACGCACATATGGGGGTAATAAATGATGTTCTTCCCCATTACTACATAAAATAAGTACTTTACCCATGAGTCCCAATCATCCCAAAACAATATGTACAAGGATATGACTCGACTTAGCAACCATGTAATCAATTAGATAGTTAACTTAGGGTTAAACAAATAACAATAATGCACTAAAGATGAGCGCATACACGGAAGGCTAGGGCGATTTGGTTGTACATTTAAGTGGGGTGTAACAAATTCTTCCTTTAAGTAAAATGCTTAAAGTTAGAAACGAAAAGATAGGCTCGGAGGGGTATACTAGGGGTTTCCTGTACTAAAAATGAGTACAACGCTAAGGGTGTGGGAAAAATTAGTTGACTTAACTAGCCAAGTAATATGACTTAAATGGTCAAGTAATTATGATACGGGTTTAACACAAGGGTGATCCTAATGCCTCTTATCATGTAGTAAATCCTACTACACGAATGTAGTCTCACTAGCGGTCTCAGGATGCATCACTAACGCAAATTCTAGAATCTAAATGCTACCGGTACACTCATAAGCACTAGTAGTGAATGCTTTTCCTATCAAATCTAAAGGCGAACCTCACATATTTGGGTGGAAAATTTTTCTGAATATACGGTTATGTGTTAGTCATACAATCTCCAATCCATGAGACGCTTGCTATGGCTAAAGTTTCACTCCTAAATGTTGTAAAAATTTTTAAATTTGGCGCTAAAATTACACTAACAAGTATTTCTCATAGTTTTATTACACATCTACTATCAAACAAAACAAACTCAAGCGAAAGTGCATATGTAAGGTATCATCATTTTACCCTCCCCTTACACTTAAGATGAACATTGTCCCCAATGTTCAAGTAAAGAATGTAAAAGTGAAAAAGTAAAAAGAATGAAATCAAATACTCCCCTGATTCGCTCGGTATGGATAATAAGGTGGCCAGGTTAAATCTTCCTCCAAGAGAATGAACAATCAAAGCTTCCCTTCCAGAATATAAATCATTTTCTTGTCATACATAACCTGTAAATCCTGAGAAAATAGACAAGACAACCTCGCATAAAATCGGCGGCATCCTATATAAGTTACTAAATCCTAGAAAATAAGATAAGATATAATGCTTGTGGAATGAAGTTTGCAGATTTCCTGGAGATTATAAAACTTAATAATTCACAAAAACCATAAGACTCCATTAGAAAAACAAAACCGGTAAAATTTCCAGATTTTTACACGTGACGTCGTCAAGAATTAATTCTTGACGCCGTCAGAAGTGACCTGCAGAAATTCTTATGTTAAGTTTCCAGAAAATTTCTGGAAAGACTTGGTCCTACTTCCTGGAAAATCCTGCAAAACTTCATTATGACTCGATACAAGCATTTGACTCTAACAACTACGAATACACATGTTCACTTAATATTGTGGAGAATCATGATCGGTTTGTTTCTTAAAAACATATTTGGGGTTTCCCCTTACACTTATCTTTTGCAAAAATACTTTTAGGTGGAGTTAAGACTAGGCCAAAACAACAAAGTAAAGTATTTCCACTATTTAATTGAGAAACATGATCTACCAAACAATAAAAATAAAGCATGCATACGGAAGCAAATAACAAACAAACAAACAAAATAAAAATCACACAAAGCATGGGTTGCCTCCCAAGAAGCGCTTTTCTTTATTTACGAGTCTTGTAGCTAGACTCAAGGCATGGGTTACTACGTGACCTCATCGTTGGTTCCACTCTCTAGGTCGTCTTCTAAACCAGTTTTGTATTCCGGACCTAGTTGCAAGTATTCTTTGTAGAAACCAAGCATCCTATTCTTCACATACTCTACTCCTCTACGTCTATCTTCCTCATTCCTATAATAAGCCGCTTGCTTGTGTTCTTTTTCTATATTAGAGAGAAGGCGGTATTGCTCAATTTTGTAAGGCATTTGATAGGCAACCTCATCATTCTCCTCCTTGAATCTAACTATCCCTAGAGTCGGGTCATAACTCATCCTAGTGGCCTCAACAAATGGTTTTCCAAATATTACTTGGCTTAGGCAATCATCTATCACCGGACGAGTGTCTTCCACTATCATAAAATCGATCTCATAGGTGAGATTTCCTATAATCACATGCAATCCCTTCACTCTTCCTACAAAATTACTTATCAAATTCCTATTGGGCATCATCCTAAAATCAAGTTGTTTCTTCATCACCCAATTGTAATAAGTCCTAGTCATGATGTTAACAGGAGATCTAGGGTCGATGTAAGCCTTCCATATATGCATATGCCCTATGTTGCATGGTATGTTAATGTTAGAGGGGTCTCCCATTTTGATAAGGGGTGTGCCAAGGATATATAGTCTCTCGGGACTATCTAATAAATCCTTATGGTATTCCCGTTCTTCCTTGGTGGGCAACTTATCAAAGTACTTTTCTATAGGCTCTACCTCCTCTAATTCCTCTTCTTTTTTAACCTCAACTTCCCTACTTTCATCCCTAGTCTTGGTTTCTACTCCAACTTCATCCTTGTCACTTTCCTCTATTCCCTTATCTATTGGCCTAATGGTGACAACATTGACAAAGTGGACATATTTGGATGATGAGGGGTCCTTAATTTGGATTCCGTTATTGGTGTCCCTAGTGTCCTTCCTAGGTGTGGTTAATGCTTGGTTGTTGAGGGCTTTCAACAAGTTGTCAATCTTGTTGGTCATCTCCGTTTGTTGTTGGTTGAATTCGGTTTCAAACCTAGCTATGCGAGCTTCTTGAGATGCCATAAACTTAGACATCAATCCTTCAAGATTGTTGGTACTACCATAGTTGTTAGAAGGATTGTTGTTGAAAGTACGGTTGAAGGGTGGACCGTTTGGTTGATAACGATTAGGTGGGTTGAAAGAATTGGGTTGATTTTGTTTCCACCTAAGGTTTGGGTGATTTTTCCAAGAGGGGTTGTATGAATCACCGTAAGGGTTTGGCTCGGGCTTGAAAGTGTACCACTTATCTCCCGCTTCGTCGGTACGCGTGGATGCGTAGTCCGCAAAAGCTGTTCCGGGGAGTTCCACACAATCACGAGTGTTGTGGGGACCACTACATAATTAGCATGAAGAAGTGATCTTGTTCACTTGGCTTGAAGGCTTAGGAGCTTTGTAAGATTTCATGAGAAACTTGACTTGGTCCTCAAGTTCCATGATCCTACGGTTGGGAGTGCTAGAATTGTTCGAAGGCAAAGATATTGCCTTGACCGTTTTGTTCAAATCACGGGGATCATTCCAACTTTCGTTGTCATAGAGAGCAAGATCTTCTACGAGTTCCCATGATTGTTCCGCACTTAGATCACGCAGCTTACCACCGGCCGATTGGTCAATGGCTCGCCTCGTGGAGAGATCGATATGGTCATAAAAGATTTGGACTTGGAGCCAAAGATCTATGCCATGATGAGGGACTTTTTGGAGTAAGTCCTTGAAACGAGTCCATGCTTCATAGAGAGATTCATTTTGACGTTGTTGGAACATCAAGATGTCATTTTTAAGCTTAGTAGTTCTCCCCGGTGGAAAAAATTGAGCAAGGAAACGAGTGGTGAGATCATCCCATGTGGTGATGGATCCCGCGGGTAAACGCTCAAGTCATTGACTAGCTTGATCCCGTAGAGAGAATTGGAATAGGCGTAATCGGGTTGTCTCTCTAGTCTCAACACCTAGTTCTATGGAATCTACGATTTTAAGGAAGTCCTTAAGATGTTGGTTTGGATCTTCGGAACGAAGTCCATGGAATGCACATCCGTTTTGCACCAACCGGATGGTGTCGGATCGCAAGGGGGTCACATTGGTTCCGGTGAGCTCAATGGTGTTTCGGTAGCCTTGGTGGCTGGGTCGGGAATATTCTCCTAAGGTTCGGGGCCTCAGGGGTTCTAGTGGTGGGTTTTGTTGTGGTGGGATGACGGGTTCAAGGATGTTCCCATCGTCCATGATGTCGGGTGGTGAAGAGTTACGAACAAAAACACAAAGAAATAAGATAGACTAAAGAAAACCTAAAAATAAAAAAATAAAATCTTACTAGAAAGGAATCTAGCAAGTAGACCTAATAAAAAGAGATTCTAACCTAGACAATAACTATTCCCCAGGCTGCTGCGCCAAAAACTTGATGCGTGGGGATCGCACCAGGCTTTACCTCTCAAGGGATCTCGAGAAGCTTACAACCCCCACCAGGCAGTGTACCTGATCGTTGTAGTATAGTATAGTGACAAGTACTGGGGGATTGATCGTTCAGCTAGGAATAGTGTCGTTAGGATTGAAATTAATCTAACTAGGTTTAAAGGTGAAGGATGATTCTTTTTATGTTTTTATATTTTATAAAAAGCAAGTAAAAATCTCGGGTATTGGAAGAAGGGGCGGAATTAGTTGCTAATTAACTAACCCAAAAGCTACTAATTAAACTAATGTGCAAGAAAACTAAACTAAGGTTCTACAAGATAAGTGAAGCATGTCTACCCATGATATGTTACTCCTTGCTAGCTATCCAATCCTACCTATTGAATTGTAACCTTGTTTTAATTGACGGGTTATATTCCTTAATACCATTCATGGGGTGGCGCACTTAACTCCCCAATCCTATAAGCTCCTACTTCACTCCTATGTCGAGCCGGCTAAGAAGCTCCTAACATGGGATCACTAGAATTCGCTCATGCATTAAATACAACCATAAAAACCTAGTACACATCGGTTCATGTTTCTTAAGACGTTCAAGCATGTTACACAATGGAGATCTGCCAGTTTTCTTAAGCCTAACATAGAATTCATTCAATCAAAACAAGAATCAATAGGAAACAAGAATTATAAACTAAACCAACTAGATCTATTGAAGTTGTCATGCCTTAATTGATGGAGATAGACACACACATCAACAAGCCCCTCATTGATGGAGATAGACACAACATCAACAAGAAATCAATGAGATCTAATCAATTATATACAAGTTTCACATAATCATTAGTAGACACAAGGTGAATTAGCAAATCATCATCAAAGAAGAGCAAACAACAATGATAATGGAAAACATAATTAAGATAGAATCATCAAACCAATACATGATGTTTATGGAGTGATTGAAACCCTCTAAGTTGCTGGAAAAATACCCACCTAAACCCAGGAATCGACCTTAGGGTTTAGGGCTTACAAAAAGTGAAGTTATGATGTTATATTTATCGGCATGTTTTCTGTCGGCCCTTTTTGACGGCGTCAACCCATTACTCTTGACGCCGTCACAACCATTTTATCACCAAATTGTAGATCTCTTCGTCCTCTTCTCGTGGGCTTTTGAATCACCTAAATCCTAGTTCGTATGCAAAAGTTATGACCAAAACAATATCAGCTACTTCGCGCGCAAGTTTTGACAAGTTAACACGTGACGGCCTTGGGTGACGCCTTCACGTTCTCTCTGGGCCGTCACCACTTTTACTGTTGACGCTGTCACCAAAATGCTCTTGACGCCGTCAGGTACTGTTCTCAGCATGGAAAATTAAGTCTTTGGCGTTTTCTTCACTTTTATGCTCCAAAAACGTCCAAAATGCTTCCTTTTCCAGAATTCACTCCCAAAAGACCTAAAATCACAAAAGGAACGATTTAGGGCAATATTTGATCAAATAAATTCGAATTCGGGCTTAAATGACCCCCTAAAAACAGTTCATTTTTCGCCTCATCAAGTAGGCACTCATAGGATTGGGGAGTTAAGTGCGCCACCCCATGAATGGTATTAAGGAATACAATCCGTCATCCACGCAACTATAACAAGTAATTAACATGTAAAAGATATCTAGGGAGTAGTGAAATCTAAGTAAACACAATTTCTCCACTTATTGCTCACAACCTTAGTTTAATTTAGTTTTATTTTCATTTCTAGTATTTTATTTTGATTGCATCTTTAGTATTGGGTTAGTTGACTAGCAACTAATTCCGCCCAAATCCTTCAAAACCCGAGATTTTTATTTGCTTTCTAAAAAATATAAAAAATACAAAAATAATGATCCCTCATCTTTAGAACTAGTATTTAGGTTTTCTAATCCTAGCGACACTATTCCTAGCTGAACGATCAATCCCCCGGTACTTGTCACTATACTATACTACAACGATCATGTACACTGCCTGGTGGGGGTTGTAAGCTTCTCGAGATCCCTCAAGAGGCAAAGCCTGGTGCAATTCCCACGCATCAAGTTTTTGGCGCCGCAGCCCGGGGAATAGTTATTGTCTAGGTTAGAATTTCTTTTTATTAGGTCTACTTGCTGGATTCCTTTCTAGTAAGATTTTATTTTTATTTTTAGGTTCTCTTTAGTCTATCTTATTTCTTTGTATTTTTGTTCGTAACTCTTCACCACCTGACATCATGGACGATGGGAACATCCTTGAACCCGTCATCCCACCACAACAAAACCCACTACTAGAACCTCCTAGGCCTCGAACCTTAGGAGAGTATTCCCGACCTAGCCACCAAGGCTACCGAAACACCAATGAGCTCACCGAAGCCAATGTGACTCCCTTGCGATCCGACACCATCCAGTTGGTGCAAAGCGGATGTGCATTCCATGGACTTCATTCCGAAGATCCAAATCAACATCTTAAGGACTTCCTAAAAATCGTAGATTCCATAGACCTAGGTGTTGAAACTAGAGAGAAAACCCGATTACTCCTATTCCAATTCTCTCTACGGGATTAAGCTAGTCAATAGCTTGAGCGTTTACCCGCGGGATCCATCACCACATGGGATAATATCACCAATCGCTTCCTTACTCAATTCTTCCCACCGGGGAAGACTGCAATGCTTAGAAATGACATTTTGATGTTTGAACAACATCAGGGTGAAACTTTCTATGAAGCATGGGCTCGTTTTAAGGATCTCCTCCATAAGGTCCCTCATCATGGTATAAACCTTTGGTTATTAGTTCAGATTTTCTACGACCATGTTGACTGTCATACTAAACGTACAATCGATAGGGCCGCGGGAGGTAAACTGCGTGATAAGAACGCCGAGGAGTCTTGGGCAATTATTGAGGAGCTTGCCGCCGATAATCAAGAAATGTGGGAGTTTAATCATATGATAAAAGCGGCCATCAACGCAGTCTCAACATCTGGAGGGACCACCGAAATCCCTGATGAACTCCTGTGCAAACTCGAGGCAAAAGTTGACTTTTTTGAGGAAAGGCAAAGGAGACCTTTAAGTCCTAGATGGGCTACTGTCAATTCTGTCTCAAAACCGACTTCAACACCATTATCAGAGTCACCCTCTAGAGAAAATGTCGAGACTTTTCAAAACTATGCCCCACCTTATTCCCCTCCCGAGGAGCTTAGCTCGGAGTTTGAAGCTAGGATGAGAGAATATATGGAAACTCATTCAGATCGGCTTGCTAAATTTGAGGAAGCAGTTTATAAGCAAAAAGAGGAGATGCAAGAGAAAATGAATGAGATGATGAGTCTATTGGAGGAGTATGCCAACCAGAGAACCCCCGAAAGAATGCTACTAAGGAAAGAAAACGTCACCCCCACTACCTAATTTGTTATTTCCATCACAATTGTCCACAAGGATGACGAGAAGGTAGAAGCCTCTACTAAACAGACCTTAGATAAGCCACCAAAATCCCAGCCCTTAAGTCACTACCTGAAACATGATATAAACGAAAACACCATAACAAATTGGATTAAGGGTGACGGGCGTAACCAACCTTCCAAACAGGGTTCTGAAAAAAAGGAAAAGGGAAAGAATGAGTATGATACGTTACCTGGGGGGTTAATATTCGAGAGGCTATTGATACAAAAAGTGGGTACTAAGCAGATATCGTGTGGGAACTTTGAGATACCAACTAGCATCGGGGATTTGAAATATCTTAGTGCTTTCGCCGACCAAGGATCGGAAGTAAATCTTATGCCCCTAACTATTTACATCCAACTAACGTCAAAAATGCCAGCCCTTACTTGTGTTAGGTTGTCCTTCGCTGGACACTCGTACGTGTACCCCTAGGAATCACAGAAGATGTATTAGTTAACGTCGCAGGATTCATGTACCCAGTTGATTTTATGATCATCGATGATAAGGGAGATGGATGCATGCCAATAATCCTTGGGGCACCATTCCTCGCTACTGCTAAAGCTGTCATTAAGTATGAAGGCAGGAAAATTGAGCTTAAATCTGGAAAAAGAAAGATTAGCTTCCCCATGACTCCGCGAAGTGGACATGAGAATTTGAGTTGGAGAGAGCTCAAAAACAACATTGACACGACACCCATTCGCGTTCAAAATAAAATTCTTGCATGGGAGGCAAGAATCAAAAGCTACAAGGAGGCTAAATATGAAAGCAGGAAAAGTAATAAGGTTCATGTCGAATTCGAACATAATCGACCAGCAGAAAGTCATATCCCATTCGAGGAAGGGAACTTGGTGCTCTTAAGACACTTGGAAACGACAATACCACCCGATAAACCAAGTCCTTGGTGGTATGGCCTTTCACAATTGAGAGCATGAACCAAGATGGGATGGCTAACCTGAGAAGTAAAAGTAGGTGAAGAGGTGATTGCAAGTATCGATAGGTTGAGGCATTACTGCCACAATAGTAATGATCACAACTACATGGGGTACATCATCTTAAGGGATGAGGTTACGTAGTAACCCATGACCTTGAGTCTAGCTACAAGACTAGTAAATAAAGAAAAGCGCTTCTTGGGAGGCAAATCATGCTTTGTGTGATTTTATTTTGTTTGTTTGTTATTTGCTTCCGTATGCATGCTTTATTTTTATTGTTGGTAGATCATGTTTCTAACTAAAAAATGGAAATACTTTACTTTGTTGTTTTGGCCTAGTCTTAACTCCACCTAAAGGTATTTTTGCAAAAGATAAGTGTAAAGGAAAACCCCAAATATATTTTTAAGAAACAACCCGATCATGATTCTCCACAATATTAAGTGAACATGAATATTCATATTTGTTAGAGTCAAATGCTTGTATTGAGTCATAATGAAGTTTTGCAGGATTTTCCAGGAAGTAGAACCAAGTTTTTCCAGAAATTTTCCGGAAACTTAACATAAGAATTTCTGCAGGTCACTTCTGACGGCGTCATGAGTTTACTCTTGACGGCGTCACGTGTAAAAATCTGGAAATTTTACCAGTTTTGTTTTTCTAACGGAGTCTTAAGGTTTTTGTTGAATAATTAAGTTTTATAATCTCCAGGAAATCTGCAAACATCATTCCACAAGCATTATATCTTACTTTGTTTTCTAGGATTTAGTAACTTATATAGATTGCCGCCGATTTTATGCGAGGTTGCTTTGTTTGTTTTCTCAGGATTTACAGGTTATGTATGACAAGAAGATGATTTACATTCTGGAAGGGAAGCTTTGATTGTTCATTTTCTTGGAGGAAGATTTAACCTGGCCACCTTATTATCCATACCGAGTGAATCAGGGGAGTATTTGATTTCATTCTTTTTACTTTTTCACTTTTACATTCTTTACTTGAACATTGGGGACAATGTTCATCTTAAGTGTAAGGGGAGGGTAAAACGATGATACCTTACAAATACACTTTCGCTTGAGTTTGTTTGTTTAATGGTAGATGTGTAATAAAACTATGAGAAATACTTGTTAGTGTAATTTTAGCGCCAAATTTAAATTTTTTTATAACATTTAGGAGTGAAACTTTAGCCATAGCAAGCGTCTCATGGATAGGAGATTGTATGACTAGCACAAAACCGTATATTCAGAAAAATTGTCCACCCAAATATGTGAGGTTCGCCTTTAGATTTGATAGGAAAAGCATTTACTATTAGTGTTTATGAGTGTACCGGTAGCATTTAGATTCTAGAACTTGCGTTAGTGATGCATTCCGAGACCGCTAGTGAGACTACATTCGTGTAGTAGGATTTACTACATGATAAGAGGTATTAGGATCACCCTTGTGTTAAACCCGTATCATAATTACTTGACCATTTAAGTCATATTACTTAGCTAGTGAAGTCAACTAATTTTTCCCACACCCTTAGCGTTGTACTCATTTTTAGTACACGAAACCCCTAGTACACCCCTCCGAGCCTATCTTTTCGTTTCTAACTTTAAGCATCTTACTTAAAGAAAGTATTTGTTACACCCCACTTAAATGTACACCCAAATCGCCTTAGCCTTCCGTGTATGCGCTCATCTTTAGTGCATTATTGTTATTTGTTAAACCCTAAGTTAACTATCTAATTGATTGCATGGTTGCTAAGTCGAGTCATATCCTTGTACATATTGTTTTGGGACGATTGGGACTCATGGGTAAAGTACTTATTTTATGGTGTAATGGGGAAGAACATCATTTATTACCCCCATATGTACGTTATTCTTAAAAGTACTCCAAGTGTTTTGATTTTCCTAATTCGAGTCATTAAATTAGTTTATTGTAAAGTATGTAAAAATTCAAGTGTAAGGGGAATGTTCATCCCCTATGATATATTATTTTGGATGGAAGGGTAAGAGTGTATGCAAAATATATATATATATATATATATATATATATATATATATATATATATATATATATATATATATATATATATATAGAAAAAGAAAAGAGAAAAAACATACGGACTACCATCCCGTTTCATTCTATGTTTTTTTTTTTTTTTTTTTTTTTTTTTTTTTTTTTTTTCATTTATTAGCTTAAGTCGAGTCTAGTCTTGGTTTAGCAACGCCACATTGTACATGTAATTAACCAAGATTGTTAACTCGCCACCAGTAAAGACTGCCTATATCCAACAAAACCGTGTACTTCATATCCCTACACCTAACGTTACAACCCTTTAAAAGACCTCTTTGATAGTTTATCCTAGGTGTTTACGCCATGTGGTGGAGGTTTGATCCTTTCCCAAGCCTATGGTAATCTATTTTGCTATGACAGGTAGTGAGAGATATCTTTCGTTTCAATATTGTAATTTATACTTTATTACACCCGAGAGATGTGAGTATCTAAACACTATTTGTGAGGTGCTTGTGTATGGCCTCCGTGCTTGTCTTTGGTCTTTAGTGGAACGATTATTTGTTGTAATTACTTTTATATTAGTGTTAAATGACCCCTAACTTGTATTTTGAGTAGAATAAAAGCGCATTTGCTTGAGGACAAGCAAATCTCAAGTGTAAGGGTATATGATGAGGTGAAAAATGAACCACTTTTAGGGGGTCATTTAAGCCCGGAATTGAATTTATTTGATCAAATATTGCCCTAAATCGTTCCTTTTGTGATTTTAGGTACTTTGGGAGTGAAATCTGGAAAAAGGAAGCAATTCGGACGTTTTTGGAGCATAAAAGTGAAGAAAACGCCAAAGACTTAATTTTCCAAGCTGGGAACAGTAGGTGACGGCGTCAAGAGTACCATCCTGACGGCGTCAAGAGTAAATTGCATGACGGCCCAGTGCAGACATGAAGGCGTCACAAGGAAGAGCGTCAAGAGTTAACACGTGACGGCCTGGATGAACCTAATACATGACGGCGTCAGATGTAGATCAAGGCAGTCCGAGAATTATTTTGGCGGCGAGATGACGGCGTCACCTATTTGGTCTTGACGCCGTCAGCCTCAATTTCCTATATATAGTTTTCTAATTTTCATTCATTAAAGGAGGAGAAGTTTTGGAGAAACCCTAAGGCCGAACCTATTACGAATTTTACAGGTTTTTCAAGGGTTTTCAGCCCTTAAACCCTTACATGTGTAATTGAGATAAGTGTTCTTCTAATTCAATCAATATGTCTATGTGTTGGTTGTCTATATCTTGTGCTTGTCTTAATTCCACCATGCTAGGCTAGATTTATCTTGTGTTTGCTTAGATCTAATGAAACCAAAATGTTGATTATGTGTTGATTACTTGTTTATGGTTGTATTGGATAAATGATTTCGATGTTAGGCTTAAGAAAACTGGCAGATCTCCAAATGGTAACATGCTTGAACGTCTTAGGAAACATGAACCAATGTGCACTAGGTTTTATTGGTTGTATTTAATGCATGAGTAAATTCTAATGATCCCATGTCAAGAGCTTCTTAGCCGGCTCAACATAGGAGTGAAGTAGGCACTCATAGGATTGGGGAGTTAAGTGCGCCACCTCATGAATGGTATTAAGGAATACAATCCGTCATCCACGCAACTATAACAAGTAATTAACGTGTAAAAGATATCTAGGGAGTAGTGAAATCTAAGTAAACACAATTTCTCCACTTATTGCTCACAACTTTAGTTTAATTTAGTTTTATTTTCATTTCTAGTATTTTATTTTGATTGCATCTTTAGTATTGGGTTAGTTGACTAGCAACTAATTCCGCCAAAATTCTTCAAAACCCGAGATTTTTATTTGCTTTCTAAAAAATATAAAAAATACAAAAATAATCATCCCTTATCTTTAGAACTAGTATTTAGGTTTTCTAATCCTAGCGACACTATTCCTAGCTGAACGATCAATCCCCCGGTACTTGTCACTATACTATACTACAACGATCAGGTACACTGCCTGGTGGGGGTTGTAAGCTTCTCGAGATCCCTCGAGAGGTAAAGCCTGGTGCAATTCCCACGCATCAGTCTTCACACCTTCTAAGCTTCTATGTCTTCTTAACTTTAAGGCTTCAACTTCTTTGTCTTCACAACTAATCTCTACTACAATATCCTGCCACTTCTTATATCTCCTTCCACTAATCCTATGCACCTCTACTTTTTCACTTCTAGTACCACTTTACACCTTCAACAAATCTAGATCCTATATCTAAATCTAGCTAATCAATGTATACACTTCATACACCAAAGAATGAGTGACTTACAAGATGAAATGATCAAACAACTTAGATAGCAAGATGATACTAAGTTGTAATACTTCTAGTCTTGATAGATAGAAGTATTCTTCTTTTTGCACTTGAGTATTGAGGCTTGAATCACTTTGAAACAAAGGTTAATGTTTATGTGATCAAAGGATATTAGAGAATAGAAATAGAGGTTTGAATCAGAAAGTTTTTAGTGCAAAAAGGTGAGAAAAATATGTGGAATGATCCAGTATTTAAAGGGCCAGAAAACACTGTTCTGGAGCGTGCCGGTCCCCTTAATTATGGGGCAGTCCCCTTAATGATTAAGGGGGTCGCCTAGTATAATTAAGAGGGCCGCCCTCCTGAACGTTGGAATTTTCTGTCCTTTTGTGAGGAAAAATTTTCTAGATTAGATTTGCCATTTTTGGTTGAAAATTTGAATTTATATATTTGTAATGAATTATACATATTCTTTTGATTTCAAAAATGTTTTATAAAAGATAAAATGTTTTGTAACATTTTAAAAAAATCTAGTAATTAATAAAAATTTTCCTTCATCTTATAATGCATTAGCCACTTTGTTTATTCATACCTTAAGTGATTAGATGGTGAAAGTGAGTATTTACTACTAAATACTTATTTACGTCATAATCTTTGGTTTGATGAGTTTTCGTTTTGTGATTATCAAAACATAGAGATATCGAAGGATATGAATAACGTTTTTAGTCATTTATTTATATCAACATTCTCTTTAACATAAACATATCCACCTTGTCCCATTTTATTCTGATAAATATTTTTGGAACGCGACAGTTTAGCTTTATCTGATTTCTCCTAAAAACACAAAATCATAAGGCATTTAGATGTGGTAATGCTGCAAACTAAAAATTATGAAATGACATGCATATAGACTTAAATAAAGATGACTAATTAAAACCTTGTATTCATTGGTGGTCGTGTAGGTTACAAACTCAACTCATTGTTCTTGTGTCATAATTGTACTATACTTTTCCGGCCTTTCATTCATTTTCTCAGGTGTATCTAGGTTGGGCAATATGTATTTTTCCCTGACTTTCATTCTGTAATTCCTTAGCAGTTGACCAAGACAATTCATTACCACCTTTTTGAATGTCATGTCAACATCAAAATATCGCTGCAAAGATTAATACAATGTTTTTAATTAGTTACAAATAATTGATAAATTAAACTTATATATGTAGTACTGGGTTAAAAATTAGTATATATGTACCGTGATTTCATCCCATAATTTTTGTCTTGATTCTTTATCCACCTTCTTCCAGGATAGAACCTTCAAACCTATGTGCTCACGAACCACATCTCCTAAAAAAACTTGCAAACAGTGCTCTGTTTAACCCTGCAACCCTATTCAACGAATCGATGGTTACCATGTGCTTTAGTTGACCAGGATGGCCATATTGAAGGCGAAACTTAGCTAGCATGGTTATGCCCCTATTAGATAGTTTTCGATTTAATTGGTTGTCATTTTCTTCATCAGATGAAGAATATGTTTCTTCCTCATACTGTATTGTGTTAACACCAGCTTCATTATCTGGAAGCAAAATATCAGTTTCAACGTTTTCAATCATTTCCATGACGACTCTTGAGCAACAATGTCTACAGGAAAATGATTCTGGCTTGGAGAGTAATGGTGATTGAAGATTTGATTTTTGTATTTTGGTTGCAGTGTTTAGTTTAATTAGGAGACAAAATAGGGTATTTTCATGAATATGGGCTCTTATTTATGTTAAATGCCATATAATTAGGTGATTTAAAAATTTTGGATCAAAATTTTGGCTCCAAATTCTTTTAAATTATTTTCAAAAAATTTCGCTTATTAACACAAACTACTTTTCTTTTCTCCAAGATCATGAGTACTATTGAGTCAGGCGGCTTCTTCAGAAAACAGAGGAGAGTAAACAGTAATAATATATGATGATAAATAGTAAGTCCCAATATTGTTCTTGTTTTACCTTTTAAGTATTTCTTTTACAACTTTTACCTTAAGTTTTCTATCTTTTGTTATATAATACTTTTAGATAGATGGATTGTGTTTTAAATGTATTTTCATTAGTATAATTTTCATCAAATATTATATAACACAAATAAAAATATTTAAGGTAAAAGTTATAAAATAAAGACTTAAAAAGTTTCTAACAAATTGGTTATATTTTTATTCGGGTCATTACACATAAAAAAAGTGTAAAAACAAACAAAAATGGGTAAAACGGATGGAAACGGAGTAAATGTGTAAATCGTGTTGTTGGTTTAGTTTGGTTTCATTAAATCGATTATATTTTTATTCGGGTGATTAAACACAAAAACGTGTAAAAACAAACAAAAATGGGTAAAAACGGATGGAAACGGACTAAACGTGTAAATCGTGTTGTTGGATTAGTTCGGTTTCATTAAATCGGTTATATTTTTATTCGGGTGATTAAACACAAAAACGTGTAAAAACAAACAAAAATGGCTAAAAACGGATGGAAACGGATGAAAACGGACTAAACGTGTAAATCGTGATGCTGGATTAGTTCGGTTTCATTAAATCGGTTATATTTTTATTCGGGTGATTAAACACAAAAACGTGTAAAAACAAACAAAAATGAATAAAAACGGATGGAAACAGATGAAAACGGACTAAACGTGTAAATCGGGTTGTTGGATTAGTTGGTTTAATTAAATCGGTTTTTTTTATTCGGGTCATAACACATAAAAAACATGTAAAAACAAACAAAAATGGGTAAAAACGGATGGAAACGGACTAAACGTGAAAATCGTGTTGTTGGATTAGTTCGGTTTCATTAAATCAGTTATATTTTTATTCAGGTCATAACACATAAAAAACTTGTAAAGACAAACAAAAATGGGTAAAAACGGATAGAAACAGATGAAAACGGACTAAACGTGTAAATCGTGCTGTTGGATTAGTTCGGTTTCATTAAATCGGTTATATTTTTATTCGGGTTATAACACATAAAAAACGTGTAAAAACAAACAAAAATGGGTAAAAACGGATGGAAACGGATGAAAACGAACTAAACGTGTAAATCTTGTTGTTGGATTAGTTCGGTTTCATTAAATCGGTTATATTTTTATTCAGGTCATAACACATAAAAAACGTGTAAAAACAAACAAAAATGGCTAAAAACGGATGGAAACGGACTAAACGTGTGAATCGTGTTGTTGGATTAGTTCGGTTTCATTAAATTGGTTATATTTTTATTCGGGTGATTAAACACAAAAACGTGTAAAAACAAACAAAAATGGCAAAAAACGGATGGAAACAGATGAAAACGGACTAAACGTGTAAATCTTGTTGTTGGATTAGTTCGGTTTCACTAAATCGGTTATATTTTTATTCGGGTCATAACACATAAAAAAACGTGTAAAAACAAACAAAAATGGCTAAAAACGGACTAAACGTGTAAATCGGGTTGTTGGATTAGTTAGGTTTAATTAAATCGGTTTTATTTTTATTCGGGTCATAACACATAAAAAAACGTGTAAAAACAAAAAAAAAAAAAGATGGGTAAAAACAGATGGAAACGGATGAAAATGGACTAAACGTGTAAATCGTGTTGTTGAATAAGTTCTGTTTCATTAAATCGGTTATATTTTTATTCGGGTGATTAATTAAACACAAAAATGTGAAAAAAAAACAAACAAAACTAGGTAAAAACGGATGGAAACCGATGAAAACGGACTAAACGTGTAAATCGTGTTGTTGGGTCATAATTAAAAAACGTGTAATAACAAACAAAAATGGGTAAAAACGGATGAAAACAGATGAAAACGGATAGAAACAACTAAACGAACGTAAACGAACTTTTGCCGAACGGTTCATGATCAATGTTCACTGAATGTTCAGTTCGTTTACAACTTTTAATTCAACAACTGTTTTTATTTCTTTATTTCATTTTGTCCAAGGCGATTCAATATCAAGTCGCAACAAACTAGTTACAAATTTCGAGTTAGCTAAGGGGGTGCTTGGTTGGGGGTAGGGGTGGCAATTCGGGTCGGGTTGTCCGGTTGGCGGGTCAGAAAATCCCAACCTGAACCTGACCCATTTAAATGGGTTAAACGTGTTAGTGGGTCGACCGATTTAAACACCACCACCACCAACACCACCAGCCACCACCACCAGCAGCCACCACCACCACCAGCATCACCAACACCACCACCACCATCACCACCACCACCACCACTACCATCACCAACACCACCACCACCACCACCACCACCACCAGCATCACCAACCACCACCACCAGTATCACCACCTCCACCACCACCACCAGTAGCAACCACCACCAGCCACCACTAGCCACTACCACCACCATCAGCCACTACCCACCACCAGCCACAACCACCACCACCACCAGCAGACACCACCACAACCACATTCAGCCACCACCACCACCACAACCACCACCAGCTACCACCACCAGCAACTACCACCACTAGCCACAACCACTACAACCACCACCAGCCACCACCACCAGCCACCATCCCCAGCAGCATCACCAACACCACCATCACCACCACCACCCGCATCACCAACACCACAACCACCACCACCACTAGCATCACCAATCACCACCACCACCAGCATCACCAACACCACCACTACTAGCACAACCACTGCCCACCACCACCAGCAGCAACCACCACCAGCCACCACCAGCACCACTACCACCACCACAACCACAACTAGCCACCACCATCAGCAGCAACCATCACCACCACCACCACAACCAGCCACCACCACCACAACCACCAGCCACCACCACCAGCAACAACCACCACCAGTCACCACCACCACCATCAACCACTACCACCACCACCACCAGACACCACCACAGCCACAACCAGTCACCACCACCACCACCAGCAGCTACCACCACCAGCAGCTACCACTACAACCACCACCAGCCACCACCAGCAGCAATAACCACTAACAGCGACCACCACCACCAGCATCACCAACACCATAACCAGCATCACCAACACCACCACCACCAGCATCACCAACTACCACCACCACCAGCATCACCAACACCACCACCACCACAACCACCACTAGCACCAGCCACCACTACCACCATCAGCCACTACCACCACTAACCACCAGCACCACCACCACTACCACCACCACAACCACAACTAGCCACCACCGCTAGCAGCAACCACCACCACCACCACAACCAGCCACCACCACCACCACCACAACCACTAGCCACCACCAGCAGCAACAACCACCACCAGCCACCACCACCACCATCAGCCACTACCACTACAAGCCACCACCACCACCACTACCACCACCAGCCATCACCACCATCACCACCACCAGCAGCAGCAACCACCACCCCCACTAGCCACCACCACCACCATTACCACCACCAACCACCACCACCACCAGCAACCACCACCACCACCAGCCACCACCACCATCACCACCACCATCTTTTTTTTAGTCATCTTTATCATAAGTATTAAATGTAGTGATCATTTAAAATATATTATTCATATATCAGAAACTTTTTAACATGTTATATATATTTTGAATTTGTATGTCGTATCAAATAAAGCACAAATTACCTTTAATTACTAGAGTGTCATAATTTGGACTAAATTATACATTAATTAACACTTACTAAAAACTTAAATAGTGATTTGATTGATTTGCATAAGAACATGAACAGACTGCATGGGAAGACTCAATACTTTGAATTAGTACTCTGTAATTACTTTTTGCAATGATTTAGTTTACACAGCCACATATGTTTGGAGTAGATTATTAATTAGTTATTGTATCTAGTTTCATCACTAGCCACATAAATCATCATCAAAAAACACAATTTCTTACTTAACCATTATCAAATCATCATCTAAAAACACGTCTGGATCTCCTAATCTCGATGAACTGAAAGATTTGTGTGGATCTGATAAACTTCACAAATGTCTCAAGTTCCTCTTCAGTCAAGAAATTCCTCCAAATGAAGTAATGATCCGGTGTTTGGGTGAGAAGCGTGATGAGCTGCGGATAAGTGTTGATAAGCACACCGAGAGAATGGCTGAGGTTTTAGATCTTAACTTTGATGAAGAAGAAGCTGCTGATCATGGTTATGAGTCCCTTCGGGAGGTTCAACTGATGGAGCGCCGTTTGCTGGAGTCCCTTTCGGCCATTTTGGTTGACCTTCGTGCTCTGGTATCCAAGAAGGAGGAAGCCATTGCCGATATGGATTATTATGATCAGAGCTCCAGTTGAATGGTTCTTTAAGTAGGGTCTTTTTGGTTGGGTTTGGTGGTTCCTTGTTATGTTTTTGGTTGTTGTTTTGAAGGAACTGTTACATTTAATCACCCTCCTTAATCTTTAATAGTAATAAATATGATTTAGGTTTTTAATTATGTCATAATCTTGTGTTTTTATTTTAAATATACTTTATTTATAAGCAGTTGAGTTACCTTATATCTCACACTCTGAAATATTACTTACATAAGAAACACATATTGGTGAAATAGGTATCTTCAGCGAATTTGTGGGTTTCAAAATGAAGTAACAAAAATAAAATCAAGCAATAAATAATCAAAATAAATGCTCTATATAAGAGCTTGATTGTTTTATCATCAATACAGGCATCCATTTGGGTGTTTATCAAGTCATTCATGTATTAGTTTTTTAATTGTATGATAATAAGATTTTTAAGTTGATTAGGTTCTGTTTTTTTGTGTGGTTTGGATGGATTATTAATGGTTGCTTGATTCTTATTGTATGCTATAGATGTTACAGAGTGTTTGGGATGGATTATTAAGGGTTCAGATGGATTATTAAGGGTTGCTTGAAATTGATGTATGGATATGTTTGCAAGTTAATTAGATTATTTGTGTTTAAGTAGCTTGTTTAGTTAGTACTGAGGCTGTGATAACATTACACAATTGTACTACGAAATTTTGTAGATTTCTTCAGGTCAATCATGTTCCATTGTGGCTAGTCTTCGTTGGCAACTAATGTATTTATAGTTCTGTCAAGAATTATAATCATTCATCCCTAGAAAATGCTCATCCTAATGGATCATGATTGGCCAGAAGATGTTGCGAAGGTTCAAGCCAGTCTGCATCAAAAAAAAAGTCAGCAAAAAGTGACAAAAAATTTACACTATGTTCTCAAGTTGAGTAAAAAGAGGGAAAGAAAATGAAAGTAGTTTTTGTTGTGTTCTCAAGTTTTATTTTGGAAGTAAAGTGAAAGTAAAGTAATGAAAGTAGGAGGATTTTACATATAAAACTTTCACCCCACTTTTGGGAGAAGCTGATGCTACTAGTAATGTTGAAGAAATGGCTAAGGTGGTACAACAAGATCAAGTTTCTACTGCTGTAGAGGTTTGGATTGTATGTTCTTTTTTGTATCTGATCTTGGGAATGCCCATATCAGCAATTGTTAATGTTGTAAAAAAAAACTTTTGGTAAGTAATATAATTCCCCTTTTGTGAGATTACAACTGCTGTAGAGGTTTGGACTGTATATTCTTCTTTGTATCTGATCTTGGGAATGCCCATATCAGTTTCTACACTTTTTTTCCTTCCTGAAATGGTGAATTTTATTAATTAAGGAACCAGCAACTTACAAAGATTATACAAGCAGTCAAATTGAACACACTCATTTGACTGATACAATATAACAGATACATTCTACACAATCATTCACGAAACTAGCTGATTCAATATCCACCATTCTTCTAGACTTAGCAACTACCTGCTAACATCTAGGCAACCATGGAGAAATATCCCTTATTGGCTACATTTCCACTAAACAAACACCCTTCCTAATTCCATCCTAGTCAGTTTCTATAGTTTAGTTGTTTAGATTTTGAAACAAAATGAAAAAATAGTCTATAAGAGGAATATAAAAATAGTTTATAAGAGGAATATAAAATACATGTGGCTCCATTTTTTGGTATGTCCTCCCCAAAATTTTTAAAAAGCCCTCTATATTTTTTTCATCAAATTTCGAATTCTCCCTCCACCCATTTCCATCTCCACCCATATTTCTCACATTTCTCACCAATCACCACTCACAGCCACCAATCACCAATCACCAGTCACATTACAGCCACCATGCACCAGTCACCATCCATCATATCACTTGTCGGTCCTGCCATCAACAACGGAAGGAGGTTCATTTAGATCTAAATTAGGTACTTTTTTGAATTAGGAATTCATTATGTTGGAATTTTAACTTATTATTCATTTTCATTGTATATTTTATTTGTTATGGATTTGTTGGTTTCTTGTTTCTTTGGTAATGTTAACTTATCGTGTTTTTGGCCGAATCGTTTAATTAACCAACAACACAATAAAGATAACATGTTGTAATTTACACATTTTTCTTAATACATGTTTTCATATTTGACATTTGAAGCTTAATTAGATTGGTGCCCCATACATTTATTCCATTGTGTTGTTGCAATTCTTATTGTAAACCTAGCTTATTAATTAGCTCGACACTTGTGACTTTACATTGGAACTTCATCAACATAAAGCTTCATATATGCTTATATTGGTTTAACTTGTAACTTGTATGATATATACGTTATCATTTGACCTCAACAATAATAGCATGGACAAGTCTTGGATGACAACTTGTAGGACCAACAAACAATATATTGATGGAGTAGCAGCGTTTATTAAGTATGCACTACACAACTTGCAGAAGATGAAGAACATCGACCCACGAGTTAATATACGACAGCTTAAGATGCCATGTCCGTGTACCACATGTTTAAAAAAAATAGAGCAAACAGTGGATGACGTGGAGTACCATTTATTCTCTAACGGGATTAATCTTAGATAATGAAAATGGGATAAACATGGAGAAAAGGATGAGCAAGCAACAACAACCCAAATACCTGATAATGCAGAAACAGAGTTTCTTGACGACACGGATTTTGACATGGAGTCACATTCAGAAATTCCAACAGATGGCCCAACACAGTAGAAATGGTTAATGCTACGAAAGAAAATTTTGATGAGGATGACCTTGCCAAGTTTCAAAAACTATTATTAGACGCGGAGAAGCCACTTTATAAAGGATGTCCTGACTTCACCAAGTTGTCCGCAATAGTTAAACTACTCAACTTGAAGGGTAAGTATGTGATGCGTGGGAATTGCACCAGGCTTTACCTCTCGAGGGATCTCGAGAAGCTTACAACCCCCACCAGGCAGTGTACCTGATCGTTGTAGTATAGTATAGTGACAAGTACCGGGGGATTGATCGTTCAACTCAGGAATAGTGTCGCTAAAATTAGAAAGCCTAAAAACTAGGTCTAGAGGTGAGGGATGATTCTTTTTTGTATTTTTATATTTTTATAAAAGCAAGTAAAATCTCGGGTTTTGTAAGAGTGGGCGGAATTAGTTGCTAGTCAACTAACCCAATAACTAAAGATGCAATCAAAATAAAATAACAAAAATGTAAATAAATCTAATTACTAATGTGGTTGTGAACAATAAATGAGAAAATTGTGTTTACTTAGATTTCATTACTCCCTAGATATCTTTTACAGTTGATAGTTTGTTACAGTTGCGTGGATGACGGGTTATATTCCTTAATACCAATCGTGGGGTGGCGTACGTAGTTCCCCAACTCTATAAGCTCCTACTTCACTCCTATGTCGAGCCTACAAGAAGCTCCTAACATGGGATCATTAGAATTCGCTCATGCATTAAATACAACCATAAAAATCTAGTACGCATTGGTTCATGTTTCTTAAGAGGTTCAAGCAAGTTACACTATGGAAGTCTGCCAGTTTTCTTAAGCCTAACATCGAAATCATTCATCCGTAACAACTATAAACAAGCAATCAACCCATAATCAACATCTAGGTTTCACTACATCTAAGCAAACACACAAGAGATCTAGCCTAGCATGTTAAAATCAAGACAAGCGTAAGATATATTCAAACAACACATAGACATATTGAATGAATTGAAAGGATACTTATCTTAATTGAACATGAAAGGTTTCAAAGGGTAAAAACCTTTGAAAATACTGATAAAATCGTGCTAGGGTTTCTCCAAGTTATCCCTCTAATTGTCCTCTCTTAATGAATGAAAATTACAAAACTATATATAGATTTTCCAACGTGACGGCGTCAAGAAGAGAAATCTGACACCGTCAACTCGTCGCCCATAATAATATTGGATTGCCTAGATCCAGATCTGACGCCGTCAAGAGCAACTTTCCTCTGGCCGTCACGTGTAATGGGACCATGACGGCCTATGGTGACACCGTCATGCCCCTTAGTGTAAAACTCTGTGGACCGTCACGGACTCTATCCACCTCACCTCTTGTAATACTCTTGACGCCGTCATGTAGAACTTGGTGACGCCGTCAGGTACTGTTCCCAGCAAGGAAAATTAAGACTTTGCCGTTTTCTTCACTTTTATGCTCCAAAAACGTCCAAAATGCTTCCTTTTCCAGAATTCACTCCAAAAGTACCTAAAATCACAAAAGGAACGATTTAGGGCAATATTTGATCAAGTAAATTCAATTCTGGGCTTAAATGACCCCTAAAAACGGATCATTTTTCGCCTCATCATATACCCTTACACTTGAGATTTGCTTGTCCCCAAGCAAATGCGCTTTTATTCTAATAAAAATACAAGTTAGGGGTCATTTAAAACTAATATAAAAGTAATTACAGCAAATAATCGTTCCACTAAAGACCAAAGACAAGCACGGAGGTCATACACTAGCACCTCACAAATAGTGTTTAGATGCTCACATCTCTCGGGTGTAATAAAGTATATATCACAATATGGAAATGGAAAACATCTCTCACTACCTGTCATAGCAAAATAGATTACCATAGGCTTGGGAAAGGATCAAACCTCCACCACCTGGCGTAAGCACCTAGGATAAACTATTAAAGAGGTCTTTCAAAGGGTTATAACGTTAGGTGTAGGGATATGGAATATACGGTTTTGTTGGATAAAAGCAATCTTTACTGGTGGCGAGTTAATAATCTTGGTTAATTACATGTACAATATGGCGTTGCTAAGCCAAGAATAGACTCGACTTAAGCTAATAAATGAAAAATAACATGGACATAAAATAAACATAGAATGAAACGGGATGGTAGTCCGTATGTTTTTTTTTTTTTTTTTTTTTTTATTTTTTTTTTATTTTTTTTATTTTTACATACACTCTTACCCTACCATCCAAAATAATACATCATATGGAATGAACATTCCCCTTACACTTGAATTTTTACATACTTTACAATAAACTAATCTAATGACTCGAATTAAGATAATCAAAACACTTGGAGTACTTTTAAGATTAACGCACATATGGGGGGTAATAATATGATGTTCTTCCCCATTACTCCATAACATTAGTACTTTACCCATGAGTCTCAATCGTCCCAAAACAATATGTACAAGGACATGACTCGACTTAGCAACCATGTAATCAATTAGATAATTAACTAAGGGTTTAAACATGTAACAATAATGCACTAAAGATGAGTGCATACACGGAAGGCTAAGGCGATTTGGGTGTACATTTAAGTGCGGTGTAACAAATTCTTCCTTTAAGTAAGATGCTTAAAGTTAGAAATGAAAAGATAGGCTCGAAGGGGTGTACTAGGGGTTTCGTGTACTAAAAATGAGTACAACGCTAAGTGTGTGGGAAAAATTAATTGACTTTATTAGCCAAGTAATATGACTTAAATGGTCAAGTAATTATGATACGGGTTTAACACAAGGGTGATCCTAATGCCTCTTATCATGTAGTAAATCCTACTACACGAATGTAGTCTCACTAACGGTCTCGGGATGCATCACTAACGCAAGTTCTAGAATCTAAATGCTACCGGTACACTCATAAGCACTAATAATAAATGCTTTTCCTATCAAATCTAAAGGCGAACGTCACATATTTGGGTGGAAAATTTTTCTGAATGGTACGGTTTTGTGCTAGTCATACAATCTCCTATCCATGAGACGCTTGCTAAGGCTAAAGTTTCACTCCTAAATGTTGTAAAAAAATTTAAATTTGGCGCTAAAATTACTCTAACAAGTATTTCTCATAGTTTTATTACACACCTACCATCAAACAAACAAACTCAAGTGAAAGTGTATCCTATAAGGTATCATCATTTACCCTCCCCTTACACTTAGGATGAACCTTGTCCCCAATGTTCAATTAAAGAATGTAAAAGTGAAATAGGTAAAAGAATGAAATCAAATACTACCCTGATTCGTTCGGTGTGGATAGTGTGGTAGCAAGGTTAGATCTTCCTCCAAGAAAATGAACAATCAAAACTTCCCTTCCAGAATATAAATCATCTTCTTGTCATACATAACCTGTTAAACCTGAGAAAACAAACAAGGCAACCTCACGTAAAATCGGCGGCAATCTATATATACTAACAAATCCTAGAAAACTATGTAAGATATAATGCTTGTGGAATGAATGTTTGCAGATTTCATGGAGTTTATAAAACTAAAGATTTAACAAAAACTTTAAGACTCCGTTAGAAAACAAAACTAGCAAAATTTCCAGAATTTTACACATGACGCCGTCAGGAATTACTTCCTGACGTCGTCATAAGTGACGGGCAGAAATCTTTACGTTAAGTTTCCGAAAAATTTCTGGAAAAACTTATGTCCTACTTCCTGGAAAATCCTGCAAAACATCATTATGACTCGATACAAGCATTTGACTCTAACAAATATGAATATACATGTCCATTTAATATTGTGGAGAATCATTATCAATTTTGTTTCTTAAAAACATATTTGGGGTTTCCCCTTACACTTATCTTTTGCGAAATACCCTTGGATGAAGTTAAGACGAAGTCAAACGACAAAATAAAGTATTTTCACCATTTTATTTTGAAACATGATCTACCAACAATAAAAATAAAGCATACATACGGAAATAAATAACAATCAAACAAATAAAAATCATGCAAATTAAAAAAAATGTAATCTTAAACAACCCATAATATTAAAATCCTACATGAAAAATAAAAATTATCCAGGTCCAACAGAGACCATACCCTAAACTATTACAAGTCAAATTGTTTCAAATCATACAACCATGAATAAATTGTTCAGAAATCACAAACATCATGACAAATCATTGGAGAGGGGGACCATAGCGGTAGTCATAGCCAGGAGGGAGGTGCCCGGTGTACCCGTAGGGAGGGTAGTCCATCTCGCGACCAGGGAATGGGTCGATCTGTAGCGGGGGCTCAATCTGATCACGGGTGGAAAGATGCTGCATCTGGCGAATGGTGTGATCATACATCCAATCAAACCTCTGGTCAGTCATGGTTCTCCATGCGTCCACCTGACCCATCCAGCCCCCCTGATGTGCCTGCCAATCTCCCCGACCCATGTGTCGGTAATAATCCGCAGACCCAACCTCATAATCCCCGTAATGTGGCTGTTGGGGAACACCCTCATCATCATCATCATCATCATCATCACCATCATCATCATCATCATCATCATCATCATCATCATCATCATTGCTAACACCCGCAGGTCCTCCCACAACGTACCAAGTATAGAACCCATCCCCCAGCTCCATCATAATACTCATCTGCTTGAGGGACTTGGCCCTCACCACCCTACATATCCCGCAGTCGCTCAGGTACCCCATAATCTCAGGAACAAGGATCCCATAAAAACGAGCCAAACGGGTCACAAACATCCCTCCATACACCTTGTCGATATCCCTCTCCCCCCACACTAGTCTTCAAATAACTGGCTACCCAAAATGGGATGTTACAGTACACATCCGCTGAAAACATGGTGTATAGGTAGAACAGATCTGAAGCAGTGACACGGTGAGTGGTGCCATGACGCCCCGACAAACTATAGGTGATGCACCTGTGGGCTAACATGATCATGGGGTCCCTGATTGAGGCCGCCCCAGTGGTTGAGGTGTATACCCCGTTCCCAATACTCGGCCAAAACATGGAACACCTCAATTCGCTCTTCATCGTCTCCCCATTCAACAACCTCTGCATGAAACCTCCCTGAACAGCCTCCTCCTGAGTATATAAACCTAATCTCCATCCAAACTCAGGAACCGAGCACGATCTAAGCTCTCCCCCCAATCTAAAGTAAATGGTGGTGCCCCCCATATATGTCCTAGCCTCAGCCAAATCAAAGCGAATAGTCGCAAAGAACTCCCTTACAAATTCACTGTAAACTGTCTCCCTCAGCATGAATAATCTTTCCCATTGAGGACCCATGAATTCATCAGTTTGGATCCTCCCAAGGAAGTCACCCTCAAGACCTTGGGAACTCAAAAATTCCCAATCGATCACTACCCCAGCATCGATATGGTGATATAGGAGTTCCGCGTACTTGATTGTAGCGGCGTCATTATCAAACTCACTCCAACTATGGACCAAGTCACCATAGTTTACACGTTGGGATCTAGATGAGCTCCCTCGGTGTTTTCGTGATCGTTTGCTCATTTTCCTGGAAAAGGATGAAATGGAACGAAAATGGTTAGAATGAGAATTTTACGAAGTATTGCTGTCAGACACATCTGACGCCGTCAGGAGATTAAACCTGACGCCGTCAGATCCAGCAAAAGTTCATCCATGCGATTACGAGGGAAAAATCAATTTTCAAACTCTAAATCCATGACCCAAACACTCCTTTATGCAGAAAACATGGGTGGGGGGTCAAAAAATATGTGGTGTGAAAGATTTTTCCGCAATTAACTCATGATTCAAATCAACCACTACTACTTAATGGTAATACTCATGATTATAAAACACCTAAGGAAGGGCATTATGATTCCTAAAGATGGGTCAATGGTAGGGTTTCGGATGATGGGGGTTTTCAAAATTGGTAGGTTCTAAGGATAATCGAACGAACAAGGATAAAGAAAAATTACTTACCACGTGGAGATTTGTCACGGAAGATGTTGGATTGGATCTTGGAGATACGGAGGTGGAGCAGCACTTGGGTATGGTTTGTGGGGTATGAGTTGAAAGTGATGGAAATGGGGTTATTATTGCTGAGAATGCGAGGTGACGGCATCAAGAGATCTGACGCCGTCAGATGCCCGTTTCATGAACACTAAGTGGCAATTTCAAATTCAGTCCCTGCACTAATGTAGATAGCTAATCAAAAGTGAAAACTATGAGTAGCCATCCCGTTAGTAAAGTCCACCAGGGTTAAACAATTTGTTACTGTCACGGAGAGAGGCGTGGTTATCAAAAGGGGTGGACAAAGTTCCAGTTAAGTTGTGATCTTCGCATTGGTCAACGGTGGGCACGAAAAGGAGTCGTTCCATAGAAGTTTTCAAAACTATGGTGTTTTCAAGGTGCAACCTCTTTACACCAGGTTTAAAACCAAAGGAACGTCTCTTGTACAAATTAGGGAGCGTAGTTTGCAAGATTCCAATGAAGATATTATGAAATTGCAAGTTTCTTTTTTTTTTTCTCCTGAGGACGCTCATAGAAGTAAGGGGTAATTGAGAGTGAAGCACTTGAAAAGGATTTCTCATTATCCTCTTCGTCACACATCAAGGGGGTTGGGAGTTCAAAGATTTTTTCGATCTTTCTTGGTGCAGATTTTTCCTTAATCTTTTCCTTAATTCTTGATATGAATTTGTCTGCTAAGTCCATAAAAGCATTACGAGTGTTTTCCATACGTGCCTCTAAGTGCCGAATTTGTTTTTCCTGATTATTCATAAAGGTTACCATTATCCCTTCGAACTCCTCTTGTCGTGAACGTTCAGGAAAATTATATTTGGTAATCGCACTCACATGTACATCAGCACTCCTTACGGTACTAGCAGCAGGCATTTCAGCTCTCATCAAACCCTTAACCTGCTTCTCAATATTCAACAATAACTGTTCTTGGGTAGCGTTCACGTAATCAAGACTTACCTCTCTTGAAAACATCGGGTCCTCCCATCCTTCTTCTTCGTATTGTGCTAACCCCTCAAGAACTTCCCAGCATTTATCAATGCTGAGTCTGTTAAGTCTGCCATTGGCTGCGTAATCAATGGCCCTTCTCGTTTGATAATTAACTTTATCATAAAAGATTTGAATCTGGAGCCATGGTTCGTTGCCATGATGAGGGACTTTTCGGAGTAAGTCCTTGTATCGAGTCCATGCTTTATAGAAGGTTTCACCTTGACATTGTTGGAACCTCAAGATATCATTTCTAAGCTTGGTAGTTCTCCCCGGTGGGAAAAATTGAGCAAGGAAATGAGTGGTGAGATCATCCCATGAGGTGATGGATCCCGCGGGTGAACGTTCAAGCCATTGACTAGCTTGATCACGTAGAGAGAATTGGAATAGGCGTAATCAGGTCGACTCTCTAGTTGTAACATCAAGGTCTATAGAATCTACAATTTTAAGGAAGTCCTTGAGATGTTGGTTAGTATCTTCGGAACGAAGTCCATGGAATGCACATCCGCTTTGCACCCACCGGATGGTGTCGGATCGCAAGGGGGACACATTGGCTCCTTGGGTGAGCTCAATAGTGTTTCGATAGCCTTGGTGGTTAGGACGGGAATACTCTCCTAAGGTTCGGGGCCTAAGAGGCTGGTTTGCTAGTGGTGGGTTTTGTGGGTGGTCTTGTTGTGGTGGGTTGATGGGTTCAAAGATGTTACCACCTTCCATGATGTCGGATGGTAAAGATTACGAATAAAGACACGAAGAAATAGATAGACGAAAGAAAACCTAAAAAATAAAAATAAAATCTTACTAGAAAGGAATCTAGCAAGTAGACCTAATAAAAAGAATTCCTAACCTAGACAATAACTATTCCCTGGGCTGCGGCGGCAAAAACTTGATGCGTGGGAATTGCACCAGGCTTTACCTCTCGAGGGATCTCGAGAAGCTTACAACCCCCACCAGGCAGTGTCGCTAAAATTAGAAAGCCTAAAAACTAGGTCTAGAGGTGAGGGATGATTCTTTTTTGTATTTTTATATTATTATAAAAGCAAGTAAAATCTCGGGTTTTGGAAGAGTGGGCGGAATTAGTTGCTAGTCAGCTAACCCAATAACTAATGATGCAATCAAAATAAAATAACAAAAATGTAAATAAATCTAATTACTAATGTGGTTATGAACAATAAAAGAGAAAATTGTGTTTACTTAGATTTCATTACTCCCTAGATATCTTTTACAGGTTGATAGTTTGTTACAGTTGCGTGGATGACGGGTTATATTCCTTAATAGCAATCGTGGGGTGGCGTACGTACTTCCCCAACTCTATAAGCTCCTACTTCACTCCTATGTCGGGCCTGCAAGAAGCTCCTAACATGGGATCATTAGAATTCGCTCATGCATTAAATACAACCATAAGAACCTAGTACGCATTGGTTCATGTTTCTTAAGACATTCAAGCAATTTACACTATGGAAGTCTGCCAGTTTTCTTAAGCCTAACATTGAAATCATTCATCCGTAACAACTATAAACAAGCAATCAACCCATAATCAACATCTAGGTTTTACTACATCTAAGCAAACACACAAGAGATCTAGCCTAGCATGTTAAAATCAAGACAAGTGTAAGATATATTCAAACAACACATAGACATATTGAATGAATTGAAAGGATACTTATCTTAATTGAACATGAAAGGTTTCAAATGGTAAAAACCCTTGAAAATACTGATAAAATCATGTTAGGTTTCTCCAAGTTATCCCTCTAATTGTCCTCTCTTAATGAATGAAAATTACAAAACTATATATAGATTTTCCAACGTGACGGCGTCAAGAAGAGAAATCTGACGCCGTCAACTCGCCGCCCATAATAATATCGGATTGCCTAAATCTAGATCTGACGCCGTCAAGAGCAACTTTCCTCTAGCCGTCACGTGTAATGGGACCATGACGGCCTATGGTGACGCCGTCATGCCCCTTTGTGTAAAACTCTCTGGACCGTCACGGACTCTATCTACTTCACCTCTTGTAATACTCTTGACGCCGTCATGTAGAACTTGGTAACGCCGTCAGGTACTGTTCCTAGCAAGGAAAATTAAGACTTTGTCATTTTCTTCACTTTTATGCTTCAAAAACGTCCAAAATGCTTCCTTTTCCAGAATTCACTCCAAAAGTACCTAAAATCACAAAAGGAACGATTTAGGGCAATATTTGATCAAGTAAATTCAATTCCGGGCTTAAATGACCCCCTAAAAACGAATCATTTTTCGCCTCATTAGTATGGAGCTTCTGATAAGTTCTTTACTGAATTACTAGGATTGATAAAAAAAAATGCTACCTGCTGGTAACGAAATGGTTGAAAAAACTTATCAGGCCAAAAAACTAATGAGAATTATGGGATCAGGATACAAAAAGATACATGTATGTAGCACCAACTGCATTCTTTACTGGAAGACTAACAAGGAGTTGACTGTTTGTCCAACTTGTGGGATATCAAGATGGAAGGTGGATAATAAGACACGTAAAGTGTATGAAAACATTCCGCAAAGGTCATGTGGTACTTTCCAATTATACCAAGACTGCAACGACTCTTTAAGTTAGAGAGTATTTCAGAAGATCTAAAATGGCACGCCACAAGGAGGGTAACAGATGGTGTTTTACGTCATCCTGAAGATTCACAGGCATGGCGTACCATAGATGAAAAATTCCCCCACTTTGCTGAAGATCCGAGAAATCTACGGCTAGGAATATCGGCTGATGGGGTTGACGTCAACTCAGGAACTAGGCATCATAGTGTATGGCCAGTTTTATCTGTCATATACAACCTTCCTCCATGGTTGTGTATGAAAAGAAAGTTTATCATGCTTTCGGTATTGATATCGGGATACCCGGGAAATGATATCGATGTATTTTTAGAACCGTTGGTTAATGATCTACATACCTTATTCGAGGATGGTGTTGATACATATGATACTTGTACAAAAGAAACTGCGTGCCGCTGTGTTATGGATAATAAATGATTACCCTGCACTTGGTACATTATGTGGCTGCCCATACAGCGGATTCAAAGGTTGTGTAGTATGTAGGAAAGATACACACTGTGTTAGACTTTCCTCCTTATCCAAGCAAAGTTATGATGGACACAAACGATATCTACCATACAACCATGTGTTTAGAAAGCAAACGGCGGCGTTTAATGGAAAAGAAGATTTTCAGCGTGCTCCAACTCCATTGTCTGGGGAACAAATATACAACGAGGTACAACTAATTGAAAATAAGTGGGGAAAAGGAAAACGAACAAACAATAACACCTCGAATAACCAAGAAGATATAAGGCAGTGGTGGGAAAATTACAACTCAGAAAAAGAAAACAACAGAAGCAGAGGGTAGTGCAAGCCAAGTAAATGAACCATATTGGAAGAAATTCAACATTTGGTATCGAAAGCTAAAGTATTGAAGGCCTAATGCTGTTCCACATTGTATTGACTTCATGCATGTAGAAAAGAATGTTGCTAAGTGTCTAGTCGGAACTTTGCTGAATGTTCCTGGAAAGACAAAAGATGGAATGAATGCTCGATTGGATCTGGAAGAGTTGGGGATAAAAAAAAGAGTTGTTTGCTAGGAAAGAAGCAGACAAAACAACACTACCTCCAGCAGGTTACACATTAACGAATGCTGAAAAAGACATCTTTTGTGAAACGTTAAGCAACATCAGGGTACCACAAGGCTATTGTTCAAATTTCTCTAGTTTGGTCAGCCAAAATGATAAGAAGCTCATTGGCCTTAAATCGCATGACTATCACATGCTAATGCAAGAGTTTTTGCCCATTGCCATACGTTCAATCATGCACCCACCCACACAATTTGCTATTATCAGATTTTGCTTTTTCTTTAAAGCTATATATGTAGGAAAGAAATCATCTTGCAAGAACTAGATAAGATGCAACAAGAACTTGTTGTGACACTGTGCCTTCTCGTTCTTTCCTCGTCATTTTTTGATATTATGATACACTTGACAGTGCACCTAACTAGGGAGGTAAAATTATGTGGTCCCGTATGCTTTCGGTGGATGTATCCCTTCGAAAGATGTATGAAGGTTATTAAAGGACATGTGCGAAACAGAAATAGACCAGAGGGATGCATTGCTGAGGAGACTATCGCGGAAGAAAGAATAGAGTTTTTTAGCGTGTATCATAAAACCATGAAAACTATTGATATCCCACTTGATAAACATGTAACCAATGAAAATGAGGATGGAAAGCCATTGTGGTCGGCAAATCAAATGTACTTACCAGAGATGTCTTTCAGAAAGCACATTTTTATGTAATACAGAATACAGATGAAATTGTGCCGTATATCGAGTAAGTATTACTAACACATGTCTATTTCGTTGCTTAAAATGTTGTATCAAATATAATAATCAAATACATTGTTTTGTTTCAGCCGACACAAGCGATTTTTGAAAACAAAATACCCGGGTAGAAAAATGGCATTGCTGGAGAATGAGCACACTAAATCTTTTGCTAAGTGGTTACACGAAGAGGTAATTACTCGTATGTTGTTTATACTACTTGTTTGTTTATTGATAAACATAAGTGAGTTGTTCCTGCAATTTAAAGGTAATATATACTTGTAATGAAATTCAGGTTGAGAGAGAGTTAGCGATATCCAAAGATAGTGTATCAGAAACTGTGAGGTGGATATCATTTGGACCACGCACCGACGTAGTGAAATACGAGGCATATAACATCAATGGGTATACATTTCGTATGAAAAGTAATGATGGCATAGTTTACCAGAACAGTGGGGTTAGTGTTGAGGCAGCAGATCTTCACATATCCAAAGAAGTTACAACCACAAGAAAAGCATTTTATTATGGGATTTTACAAGAGATATGGGTACTAGATTACCGTTTCAGGCAAATTCCTCTTTTCAAATGTGATTGGGTTAATTCAAAAAATGGTGGGGTCAAACGCGATACTCTTGGTTACACATTGGTAGACCTGAATAATTTAGGCCACAAGAATGATCCGATCATATTAGCCTCACAAGCACGACAAGTGTTTCATGTGAAAGACCAGGCAGATAAAAAAAATTCTAGTGTCTTTAAAACACCTACCAAGAATTACAAAGATACGTATGACGATGTCGATGAGGAATTTAGTACAATCATTCACGAGCAAAATGATAACATATTTCCGCGAATAAATCCACAAGCAAAAGATGCCTACTATCGAACCGAATGTGAAGGTATTGTTATATGAAAATCAAAGTGAAGCACGTGTCATTCTCAAGCTGTAACACTCTGTTTAGGGATTTATTTTTGTCTGCAGAACCTATTTAAGCTTTTGTTTTACTGCAAATACTCTTTTAAAGGATTTATGTTGTTGTTGTTGTGTTAATTGTTTAGTTCGTACTTGTGAATACTCTTTTAAAGGATTTCAGATTATACAAAACTATAACTTCTGGCAGCATAAACTGTGTACTAGCAGTATTAACTATGTACTAGCAGTAGTAAACACCCTGCATATTTTTGTTACAGTTGTCTTGTATATGTAGTTTTCATGTATGTGGTTATGCCTTTATATAGTGCAGAGTTGAAAAAAACAGTGTTTGGTATGAAAGATTCTCAATTTCAGGCACTTTGTTGAAAAAACAGTGGTTGAAAAAGTAGTCAATGTGCAGTCATGACTAATAGACTGAACTCAATTAAGTAAATATCAAATTACACAAGTTACCAAAAATGTGTGACCATATTTATCGAATTGTGACTACGCTTAAGTAATGTGTGACAAAATATGACTATGATTTAATCACACAAAAACTCAATGTGACTAATATCAAGGTTAATGATAACTCATAACTTCACACTTTGCTATAAATAATAGTCACATGAATATTTCACAATGTGACTATTTTGAATGTATTGGTCACACATAATACCCTTATAATGTGGCCATAAACATCATTTAGATACACATTTGTGATATGGTGTGACCATTGTAAAGCCTATAGTCACATGATCATGCTTCAATTAAGTGTGACTATACACATTAGGATTTGGCAAGCAAACACACACTAAACTTTAGACACACATATTAACTTACGTGACCATATGTCTCGAATTTTCGTTACACTTAATCATGTTTCTATGGTTTAGTGTGACCATATATGACATTTGGTCACACTCGTCAAGTGTGTGACATATATTTGTCACTATTAAATGCATATCGTGACTAACGCTTCAAACTTACATTTCAGTTGTCACACATTTCAAACGCTATGTGGCTAAATATTCAGCAAAGAATAGCAGTCACATTTAAATAATGTGTGACAAACTTGACTGTATAATTTAGTCACATACACAATTACCTCATGTGACCATATATCTATTTTGGTCACACTTTTTAATTGTGTGACATATATTTGTCACATATGTATATATATAGTGTGACTAATGTTTCGAGCTGATTTGTATCTATCACACGTCCCGAATTAAAAGTGACTAAAATGTCGAAAAATATTTACCAGTTACCCTTTGGTCACATATATACACAAATGTGTGACATATATTTTATGAAATGGTCACACAAGTCGGATCAAATGTGGCTGTTTATTTTATTCTGGTACATTTAGTCACGTAAAAATGTTACCGTGTGACCGTTCAAAATCGACCATGTGTGACGAAAGGCAGTTTTTGTACCAGTGCATGTACCTGAACATCTTTCTACACTGGTGTTGTTTGTTCTTTCTGCACGCAACTAACATTCACCCGGATACTTGTTCCATCACCTTTTCATTCTCTACACCATTCACAAGTTCATTATCAAACGGTATTTCTTCTAAAGAACCATTATTCGCATCCGTATCATCATTTATTAAACTCATGACATCATCATACAACATGCCATCCTGGTACAATAAACATGTATAAAAAATGAGCAAATAAGGAACGTTGTATGTTACCAAAGTATTAATTAAAGATAGCGTACATCACCGTCTCCGAGGGATGATGTTTCTTTAATGGCCTTCTCATGAAATGCTCCAAGTTGAGTAGCATGTTGATGTTCATCAAGAGCAGGGCAGTCAAGGGTAGCCCCTACTTAACATTCTTGTAAAAGGACATCCAGTGAACCCACTTAAGATTCCTTGTAGCCTTGCTTCCCACCTTCATTATCTATTTCCATGGGATTGTCTGCATCGTTGGCCGTAATACCGTTATCAGCTTCACAAGCAACTGACGTGGGCTGTAGTTGAGAAAATAAAAAAAATTTAATGAATAAAAGTATGGTGACCAAATGATATAAGGTTAAATATTAACGCGTAATTGAGATGCTTATAAACGTATGGAAAAAACATAAAGTAAATACAAACCTTGGAAACAACAGGATTGTCAACTTCCATTTGTTGGGCAACAACATCATGTTCAGCATGATCATCATCAACATCATGATGAGCATGATCATCATCAACAGCTCAGACCGTAACATCATTTTCAACATAAACATCATCATCAGCATGATCATCGTCAACAGCTCGGACCGTAACATCATTATCAACATCAACATCAATGTCACCTTCATAATGTGATGATGAGGCCTGTAGTTGACAAAATGATACAGGTTTAAACCTTAATGAGTAATTGACATGCCTCTTAACTTAGGGGGAAAAACATACAAAGGTAAATACGTACCATCTCAATATCGGGGTTGCCATCAGACTCAACTGCAATAACTGTGTTGGTAACATTAATATGTGGGTCATCAGTTTTTGGTAGATCATAAACAACACCACCATCAAAATTACCATTCGAAAGTGTCTGTATCTCAGAAAATCTTGTTTTTACCGACTGAAACAGCTCGAGAATGTCTTCTTTTGGGACATAGACAACGTGCTTCGAAATCAACGCAAGATTTTTCTGCAATTCAAATAACTCGCCGAAAATAGCAGTTGGTGAAACAATCATTTCCTTTTAAGCTTTGCCTCGATTTACGTTTTCAACATCATTGTTATATGATATTTGTAAACGTGTTACTTGATCCTCTGCGGGTTCAGCTTGTGGTTGATCCTTTGCGGACTCAACATCCGTATAGGCATCACTTGACATGTCTGGATTAGCCAAACCATTGATAAAAGGGATGCTAGCAATACACCACGGTTGCCTCAATTCGCGTTTTGTTACATATAGTGCCAGAATAGGATTTTTTTCCTAAAAAACCAAATAGTAAATAACTTGGTATGTGAACATGTTAAATAAACGTACAATAAATTTGCCTTTCACGATAGTGTGGTGCTTACCGGGCCAAAGAGTTTTTCATGGTTTGATTTTCGAAACTTGTCACATTTAGACCAAGCAAGACATCGTGGAATGACCTTAGTGTCTTTCGTCCACCAATTGCTGCTTTTAGGATAACTCTCCAAATTCCATATCTATAATATGTGGTTGTTTCAAATTTGATGTGTATGCATGCAGGATAAATCGGAAAGCATATAAAGCTTGTTTCCAACGTATAAAATGAGGAAAACGTTGTTCAGAGTGTAGGTTATAACCGCATTCAAAACTGTATATAAACTATATATCTAGTAGAAAAAAAACCTAAATTAATACATTTAAAACAAATAAAACTATATGGCGAATGTATATTACTGGTATATAACAGTAAAAGTAATGTATACAAAAAAAACAATCATTTTGTACACCACCAGATACATATATATTCAGACTAAATACAAGTATACTAAATAGTCTAACGAATACATATCCTTTTCCAATATTGTGACACAAAGCATAGAAACAGTTTAGTCCATAGCGGTGAAATTTGAAGACTCGAATCAAGAAATTTAAAACACTTGGAGTACTTTAAATGCTAACGTATATAAGGGTTAATGATTTCCCCTTTCACTTTGCAATGACTAGTACCTTTACCCATGAGTCCCATTCATCCTAAAACTATATGTACAAGATATGACTCGACTTAGCAACCATGTAATCAATTAGACAATTAACAAAGGGTTTAAACATGTAACAATAATGCACTAAATATGAGTGTATAAAAGGTAAGCTAAGGCGATTTGGGTGTACATTTGGGGGTGGATTGTAAACAAATTCTTTCTTTAAGTAAAACTCTTAAAGTTAGAAATGAAGAAGATAGGCTCTGAGGGGTGTACTAGGGGTATCGTGTACTAAAAATAAGTACACCGCAAAGGTGTGAGAGAATTACTTGACCAATGAAGTCAATGTAATTATAATACAGGTTTAAAACAAGGGTTATCCTAATGCCTCTTATCATATAGTAAATCTTAAGTACACGAATGTACACTCATTAGCGGTCTCGGGATGAATCACAAACGCAAGTTCTAGAATCTATATACTTCCGGTACACTCATAAGCATCAAAAGTGAATGAATCTAAAGGCGAACCTCACATTTTGGGGTGGAAATTTTTGAGTGGTACGGTTTTTTTGTTAGTAATGTAATTCCTATCCATGAGACGCTTATTAAGACTAAAGTTTCACTCCTATATATTGTAAAAAAAAATTGAATTTGGTGCCAAAATTACCCTAATAAGTATTTCTCTTAGTTTTATTACACATTTACTTTTAATCAAAACAAACATCAAGTGGAGTTATAGTTTCTAAGGTTTCCCATTTTCCTTCCCAACACTTAAACCAAACGTTGTCCCCAATATTCCTTCAAAAGCATAAAAGTAAGATAAAGGAAAGAAGGAAACTAGTAGTCCCTTGATTTGCTCGGTACAGACGATGTGAAACATGGTTAAATCTTTCCCCAAGAAAATAAAAATGCTATCAACGCTCTTCCAACTTCCTCTTTTTATCTTCTTGTCCAATATAACCTGTAATTAACTAAGAAAACAAAACACGAAACCTCACATAAAATCAGCGGTAAAATCTACATATAAAATTAAATCTAAGAAAGCAAATTAAGATATAATGCTTGAAAAATGAATGTTTACAAGTTCCTAGAAATTTAAAATTAATGTTTTTTCAAAATTATAAGATTTCCAGCAGAAAAACAAAACCTGAAAAAATTGTGTAGATATAATGCATAACGCCGTCATGTTATGAGGCCTGACGCCATCATGTATAATTTGACAGAATTTTTATATTTTGTTTCTGGAAAATTTCTGGAAAAATTCAAGTGTTAAAACCTGGAAAAACTGTAAAACATTCATTGTGACTTGATACAAGCATTTAACTCTAACAAACACAAATATATATGCTAATCTTTATTTGTTATTGTTCATGTTCAATTTGTTCTTAAAAACAGGGATGTACTTCCCTATACTTATCTTTTTACAAAATATCTTTATATGTAATTAAGATGAGGTTAAAGACAAAATAATGCATTTTTACAATTTATTTGAGACATGAACAATGAACAAAAAGAGATGGAGCATATATATGAAATCAAATAAAATGCAACGAACAAGCAAACAAACAAACAAATAAAGCTTGGGTTGCCTCCCAAGAAGCGCTTTTCTTTATTAACAAGTCTTGTAGCTAGACTCAAATTCACGTCTATCTTGTATCACTAATGCTCACATACCCGAGTGTGAGCCACCTAATTGTCGCCTCATCTTTTTTATACTCATCATTTAACTCTAAACATCCGTGGTAATATCACTTATTCTTTTCATGAGGATATCTAAGTCTGTTCCTTTTATCATTCTCACTTAACAAATCCATATGAGGATATCTATTACATGCCTCAATTGAAAAATTCTTAAATCTAGGGTGCGATCAGGCCATTTGATAGACGAAATCCGCGTCTCCATTCGAGAATGTAATCAACCCATCTATGAGCTTTTCATCTAATTTGGTTAGCCTTTCAAAAGGTTTTCCAAATATGAATTAGGTTAATTTGTCATCGATAAACTCTCCTAAATTCTCCATAACCATAAAATCAACCAAGTAAACAAAACTTCTGACAAACACATGCAATGGCTCAACCCTAGCGACAATATTATCTCCTTGATATTCTAACTCATTTACCCTAATTTTATTATAATTAGCACGAGAGATTATGTTCATTGGTAAAGATGAGTTAAGGTAAGCATCAAAGCTCCTATATATGATTTTACAAGGAAATTGCATATTAAAGAGGCTATCCTTCTCAATTTTAGTCCTAGGGTCAACATACTTAAGAGGATCAACCTCCTCTTCTTTCCTAACCTCATCAATTACATCTCAATCACCTAAGTCCTCATCGGAATCTGAATAATAAAAAGGGCCATTTTCATGGTCGGTGTCGTGGTCAAATTCATCAATTTCAGAATTATTGCCAAAGTGATGGTCGGGTGAATGGTTTGATGGTTTTTTATCCTCCATGATGGGAGCCAGAATAGGTAGCTGAAAGTTTCTACAACAAAAGACACGAATAACGGGGATCAAATGATCAATATTATTATTGTTCATCATAAAAGTAAACGATAGGGATTAAAAACAAGAGTACGAAGAAAAAGATAGACTAAAGAAAGCTAAAAAAAGAAAATAAAAATCTCACTTGATAGATATCTAGCGAGTAGACCGAAACAAAATAGAAATCAAACCTAAGTAATAACTATTCCCTGGCAGCGGCGCCAAAAACTTGATGCATGGATTACAACCCTCACAGAATGTTTTACTTCTCAAGGGATCTTGAGAAGCTTGCAATCCTCTAGGCAGTGTACCTAATCGTTGTAGTATAGCATAGGTATGTCCAGAAGATTGATCATTCTCTAAGGGAATAATGTCTTTAGGTTGAAGTGTATGTCGAATAAGCCTAAAGGTAAGGGATGATTCTTTTTGTTTTCTTATATTTTTATGAAAGCAGGTAAATATCTCGGTTTTTTAAGGAATGGGCGGAATTAGTTGCAAGTCAACTAACCCAAAAACTAATTGAATAAACAAAAATTAAATAACAAGAAAATAAAAATGGTGAACTTCTTATGAGAAGACAAAAGCGTTTACATAGACTTAATTACTCCCTAGTTATCTTTTATTGATTTGTTGAATGTCACAGTGCAGTTGTTTTAGTTGAAGTGATGTATTCCTTAATATCAGTCGTGGGGGTGTGCTAACTTCCCCAACTCTATGAATATCAATTTCTCTTATGACCGCACGTTAAGTACACTATTATAAAATCACTAACATCAATTCATGCATTAAATACAACGAGAAAAACCGTAGTGCACATACAATTACTTTTTTTTTAAGACGTTCAAGCTAGTTACACAAATGAGATCAGCCAGTTTTCTTAACCTAATGAGAATCAATCAACTAAACAATCTACAACTCATCAATAATAAATAACTAGTTTCATTATATCTAAGCAAACACAAGATAATTTAAGCTAACATATTAAAAGAAAGAAAAGAAAAACAAGTAATCAAATAACACATAGACATATTGAATGATTAAACGATTACTTATCTTTAATTAAACATTGAGGATAGGAGGCTGTAAAAGCCTTACAATGAGGTGCAAAATCGTCTTAGGGTTTGTGTCTCCCAAAAGTTGCATAAAAAGTTCTACACAATAAAAGAAAAATCGAATTCTATAAATAGATTTACATTGGCGACGGCATCATGTTATAAGTCCTGACGTCGTCAGGACGCCGCCTAATAACATCAAATAAGTACATTTTACTGTCGTCATTTGTCTTATTTAATTGACTTGTTTTATTATATTATATATGAGAATTGGTGCTTAATCGTTTACTTTAGTAATTCTCAGGTAAAAATAAGCAATTGGTGAAACTTGGCGTTTTTGGACTAAATATGGAGATAAATAATCAAGATGGAAAAAGTCTACTGAATAGATGAATTCGAAGACCATTGCCTAACTTTGAAGCATGTGCCACATCCGATTATATCATGCGCCGCATATGAAACCTTGGTCAACGAAAAAGAACCAACTTGTTCTACTCCAGATACGTCGCATCTCATTATCAACATGCGTCGTATCTTTATCAAGGCTTCACCAAAGACAATCCAAGACGCTGAAGGACATGCGCCGCATAAAGATTCAAGATATGCCACATCTGAAGATGGTGTACAAATATTCCAGAATATATTAATCTTGGACCCCACGCGAAGTTAAGTAGATGCGCCGCATCTACTTAGTTAATGTGTCGCATCTACCCCTCTAACAGAAAATATAAATACCCCAAGACATAGACGAATTTTGTGTGTAACAAAACCCTAAGGAGACAAATTCAGACGACAAGACAACACAAGACACACCCTAAACGAAGATCTTCGAGCAGTAAGAAGGTCCTGCATGTATTTAATTCATTAAGTAGTTTTGTTTTATTGTATTAGTAAACTATAATCCATCAGGATTGATGGGCTTGTGGCCTCGATCCTGCTCCCCTCAAAATTGCTTTCCCATCGATTATTAGCTTATATGATGTTTTTTTTTTTGGTGATTTGTATATGTGCTTTGATAACCTCTGTGTCTAGCTGTGTTTTGCTTGGGCTGCCACACCCCCTCCACGCTAACTTATCTAGCGTCTAGAATGTAAGATAGATATAAGTGATTATTAAGGGTTTACTCGCCTATATTTAAGATCCAATAAGAGAGAAGAGTTTACGATACTCACCATATAAAACTAGCAATAAAACAAGTGACAAGCTACTTAACAACAAGACAGGACTTCTATATGTATCTATTATCTATCTTTGTATGTGTTAGTCTTTCGCTGTATTTGTTCTCATTAGTTTTATTAGTTTAATTAATCAACCAAACTGTGCTAGTTTCTCAGACTAAAACCCGCTTGCGTTAGATTAGATTGTAAAACTAACTTAGTATATTTAAAATATTGATTAGATTAATTAGATATTACGTTCCACTCTTAGTGATCGACACTTTGCTTACCACTATATACATATTGATTGGGTACACTGCTCGTTAGTATGTGTGTGTTATAGGATAAGTCGGCTAAATATAAATGTAAAACTTGAATAGGCAAAATCACTATATACTACATGTGACACAACACGCATCAAGTTTTTGGCGCTACTACCGGGGAGTGAATTGTTAATATCTATTTTTCTATTAGTATTTTAAATTAGGTTTTCAAACTTTTTAATTTTTAGGTTTTTAGATTTTAACTGCTAACTTTGTTGTGTATTAGTTTAATTGCATTCATTGTTTATTTTTGCATATTAGTTGTTTTCTTGTTTGTTTATTTTCTGTAATTTTTGTAATTTTCGTTTTTCTTTGTTTTCTGCATAATCTGTCTGTTGTACTTTGCTGATACAAACGATACGGCGCATCTATTTTTTAGATGCAACGTATGACGTTTTAACTTTTTATACAGCACATCTAATATAAATCGAGTACGGCACATCTATTCTCTAGTTGTGGCGTATTCTATTTTTAATCAGAAACTTTTTCAAGAACTTTAAATAGACATACGACGCATCTGTTTTTCAGATACGATGCATTAATTATTTATTAAAAACATATTTCAAATTTATTAAATTAAAGAGAAGCGGCGCATTGATTTTTGTCGATACGGTGCATCTATATAAAAATCAAAAATCTTGTATTCTGAAACATAATGAAGATACGGCATATTAGCTTTTGTCTATACAGCGCATCTTATTTTTGTAAATATAAGTGATTTTTGATAACTTAAAGATATAGCGCATTTAATTTATCTGTGCGGCGTATTGATTTTCTAAATAAAAGTCTGATTAATTTTTAACATAAAAGATACGGTGCATCCTACTTTTAGGATACGGCACATCGTCTGCAGATATCAGTAACTTTTATTATGCATTGTGTTCCATTATTTTTGTGATTATTTTTCTCCGGACAAATCCTAGTGACGATTTTACCTATGATGACAGGGAACACTATGGAAAATATCACAATGAACGATTCGGAATTTGCTAAGACTAAGTTTGATGATAATGACATTTTCGCTTTGAAAGGTCAGATACTCAAGAAGCTTTAGGAGGATCCTTTCAAAGAATTGGAACATGAAGATGCTAACGAACACATTGATAAGATTCTTCAGCTCACAGATCTGTTTAGAATCGAGAATATGATCTTTTACCGATTGATGCTTACTATCTTTCCCCTTTCACTTTCGGGAGATGCAAAAAGATGGTTATATAATGAACCTATGGAATCAATAAGTAATTGGAATGAGCTACAATCGCAATTCCTAGAGAAGTTTGGCCCTATTAAGCATGATCCAGAGTTTACCTGCTGGTTAAAGTCTAAATTTCACAACCCTGACAAAATGAGCATATCTTTGAAAAATGAACTTTGGACTTACTAGAAAAAGGTGAATGATAATGAAGAACTTGACGAAGAGGTGGCAGAATTACTAAGAATTGAAACAAATTTTTTTGAATATGACACACCTCTATGCAAGGAATTTAAGGAGTTTAACTATCTCCTGAAGATAGATGAAGATGTTCTTACTGGCGATCTACCAGGTTTTAAAACTTATGAGGAATTTAAAAACACCTGGTACTATGAATGGAATAATCAAATACCATGGGTCTTTGATAAGCCATGGGACTATGCCCATATTGATCATACATGTAAACCTATCCATTTCAAAGATGGGAATAGAGAATGGCCAAGTTGTAATTGGAAAAACGATGGAATCTGTAATGGTGGAAATATGATTGGGATGAAAAAAATTGGTAACAACATTTACTTTGCCGATTACGGTTGGTACGATTTGATTGAAGATTGCGACATAAAAAGTGTGGATTTACCAGAAAAAAGAAGAATCAAAAGCCTTAAAAAAATCGTGACCCTAAGGATATGACGTTCTTGGAATGGGTACATAGGAGTTTCGATGATTATACAAAGCTTGATAGAAGGTTGCAATGGAAACTTCAAAAAGAATGGGACGAGCTACAAGACAGTTTTGAGTCTTGCGATAAAGAAATATGTAATCATCAACATGAAAATACAATGAGAGAACCATTTGAGGCAAACAATGAAGATGATGATAATTTCACTGATGGGCTTGAAGATTATTTGATTCTTAATCAAGAGTCTAACTTTGTGAATGAAAAAATTGAGGCATTCAAGAAACGGAAGTGTCGACTTCTTGGAATCCCCTACCAAAGACCTCCAACATTTACTGCTGAAAAGTTTGAGGTAATTAAATAATCGTTCGGGCCACTTGAAGAATACGTTGCAATCATGGTTACGGAATTTAATGAGCTAACTCGTACTGAAGAAAATGTTACACAAGTTTATTACAACATGTTTCGCATCAAGGACGAAGGATTGTTCGTGACAAGAACAAAATAAGGAGCTGAACATGAGTCTAATTTGAAGATTCTGGAATAAAAAGAAGTGCTCACCGGGAGACAACCCGGATTTATCTATACTGTTTTCTGTGTCGAGTTAGTCAGATCTGCAGTAGATGTGATGCATCTCCATCAAAAGATTCGGCGTATCGACTGTACAGATCATATCTTTTATTTTCTGCAAAAAAAAATTTCTGCACATTAAAACTTTCTTTCTGTTTATTTAATGCGGCGCATCCCTGGTTAAGGATGTGACGCATCTTATTTTCTGATCCGTACTACTTTCAGGCTCGATACGGCGCATCTCATTCAATAGATGCGGCGTATCGACTGACCTGATGGTCTTCAAAAATTTTATTTTTAATTTTTTAGGTTTTATTTTTACTAACTACTAATGAATTATTCACTAGTATGAGTTTCTTAAATTCAGGTGAGTTAAGTTCTAAAATGGTGGTATATTCTAGTTTCTGTACTATTTGTGGAGATATCACTCATGGTGGTTTGAACATCTCTCATCCACAAGAAAGATGATCTTGCTCACACACGCATAATGGAGGATCATACGAGCAAATCTCAAGGGAGTTCTCTGTTCTAATTCTATTTAATTTCCCGTTTTTAATTTTAATTACAAACAACGAGGACGTTGTTTAACTTAAGTGGGGGGATGGATAATTACAATGTTACTTGTCCTAAATTTTTCAGAATATGCTTTAATCTATGCTTAATATGTTAAATTAATTTTTTTCTATCATGGTTTTGTTAAATCTAAGTTGCATAACCGCAGACATAACTTAATCTATTTGTTTGTTTATATTTTTTAATTTACACCAATTTATATCCTAAATGTTATCCATACCCAGCCATATTATTATATTTGTTATTAGCTTTCGAGCATCCAGATATAGTGAAGGCTAAGTAAGAATGTTAAATGTATGAATAAGGTAGTGACCATCCGAGTATTAGATTAATTGACTAACGCGCTAGCGATCTGGTGTGTGTCTTGGTGACCATCCGTTATGCAAATAACGCGCCAGTGATCCAAGAAGCACATCAGTGACCATCCGTTAGTTGAAGCGTCGAGGACTCGCTCCAGCGATCTACTAAATTTGTACATGTAATGTTTGAACAAAGCTAGGTTAAACCCTTAAGCCTCAAAACCCTTTTTACTGCTTTAGACTTGTTACTCCTTAGCTTTAGTGGTGGAGATGTGTATCATTGCCAAGCGTATGATAGAATATTCATCACGACCGAGGAATTGAGCGAATTAGATTAGTTGAGAGATTGAGAGAAATAATTTATTTCTAGTTCGTTAAGTGTTTGGTTGTGTGATTATGATTAATCAAATAAATGCTTAAATATAAAAATACATCCTAATCTCTTTTAGGATACATTTTCATAATTATAATCTAAGGTTTACTTGGGTACAAGTAAAGTTCAAGTGAGGGATATTTGATGACATCAAATAAGTATATTTTATTATCGTCATTTATCCTATTTAATTGACTTGTTTTATTATATTATATATGAGATTGGTGCTTCATCGTTTACTTTAGTAATTCTCAGGTAAAAACAAGAAATTGGTGAAACTTGGCGTTTTTGGACTAAATATGGAGATAAATGATCAAGATGGAAAAAGTCTACTGAATAGATGAATTCGAAGACCATTGCCTGACTTTGAAGCATGCGCCGCATCTCAATATATCATGCGCCGCATATGAAACCTTGGTAAACGAAGAAGGAACCAACTTGTTCTACTCCAGATATGGCGCATCTCATTATCAACATGCGCCGTATCTTTATCAAGACTTCACCAAAGACAATCCAAGACGCTGAAGGACATGCGCCGCATAGAGATTCAAGATATGCCGCATCTGAAGATGGTGTACAAATATTCCAGAATATATTAATCTTGGACCCCACGCGAAGTTAAGTAGATGCGCCGCATCTACTTAGTTAATGTGCCGCATCTACCCCTCTGTAGAAACTATAAATACCCCAAGACATAGACGAATTTTTTGTGTAACAAAACCCTAAGGAGACGAATTCAGACGACAAGACAACACAAGACACACCCTAAACGAAGATCTTAGAGCAGTAAGAAGGTCATGCATGTATTTAATTCATTAAGTAGTTTTGTTTTATTTTATTGGTAAACTACAATCCATCTGGATTGATGGGCGTGTGGCCGCCATACTGCTCCTTTAAAATTGTTTTCCCATCGATTATTAGTATATATGATGTTTTTTTTATGATTTGTATATGTGCTTTGATAACCTCTGTGTCTAGCTGTGTTTTGCTAGGGCTGCCATACCCCCTCCACGCTTACTTATCTAGTGTCTAGAAAGTAAGATAGGCATAAGTGATCATTAAGGGTTTACTCGCCTATATTTAATATCCAACGAGAGAGAAGAGTTTACGATACTCATCATATAAAACTAGCAATAAAACAAGTGAAAAGCTACTTAACAGCAGGACATGACTTCTATCTGTATCTATTATCTATCAGTGTGCGTGTTAGTCTTTCGATGTATTTGTTCTCATTAGTTTTGTTAGTTTAATTAATCAACCAAAATTCTGCTGGTCTCTCAGACTAAAACCCCCTTGCGTTAGATTAGATTGTAAAACTAACTTATTAGATTTAAAATACTGATTAGATTAATTAGATATTACGTTCCACTCTTCGTGATCGATACTTTGCTTACCACTATATACATTTTGATCGGGTATACTGCTCGTTAGTGTGTGTGTTATAGGATAAGTCGGCTAAATATAAATGTAAAACTTGAATATGCAAAATCACTCTATACTACACGTGACACAACACACATCACCGCCATTAGGGTTTCGTCTTGTGCAAGTCATCACTCTGACGCCGTCACTCTATACGCCATTTTGTCCGCCACTTGTTAACTCTAAAAAGTGACGCCCATCTTTATTATAACCTAATGCCGTCAGGTGTTAATTCCACTTTTGTTTCTGAATTGACATGTGTTAATTCTTCTAGCTTCAAAATAGTAAGCGACAACATTACAAAGCAGAACGTGACGCCGTCAGGTATACCATTCTGATAAGATTTTCATGACTTTCTCGTTTTCTTCACTTTTTCGCCCAAATATGTCCAAAAAGATCAAATTTCAAGAATTCACGTCCCAAGTACCTAAAATACAAATAGAAACGATTTAAGACAATATTTGATCATATAATCACGAATTTAGGCTTAAATGACCCCTTAAAAAGGTATAAAATAAATTCTTATCACGGATTCTGAAAAAGCTGTTGGAAAAGAAGCTGCTCAGATTGTTGACTCATAAGCTTGAGGGAGGGTATTGAAGCTACATGGTCAAACTTCTGGTTAACTAAAGTTCAAGGACCTATTCTGTCAAGTTGTTATACTTATTATCGAGCAATTAAAGTTTGGCAGAGTTTAAGTTTTAGAAGTGAAGAGACCTTAGTGTAAAAGTTTGCTATATGAGCGTCACTTCCACCTAGGGTTTTCATGTCTTGTAGTTGTGCAATCATATTTTGTTTTGTCTTTCCTGATTTACATACAATCTGAGTCTTCATTTTCAAGAAATCAATTTGATATCTAGTTGTGACTAGTGTTAGTCTATATAATCAATTTGTTTATTTAATTGTAGTTGTTTGAGTGTGAGAGTTATTGTAGTGAGGTTGATAGTATCTATTTTTGGGGATTAACTTTGTCTTGTGTATTTGCTTGGTAAGAATCCAGTTGGGGACTCATTTAGTATAGCAGAAGTAGTAAATATGCCCTAAGGGGTGGTTAGTTGAATGATAGTGTGAGTTCGTGTGTGTTCTTTACCATTTTTACCATAGTTACATGGATCGCCAGGATGGATACAAATTTCGTTCTGGATCAGGCGTACCAGATCGCGGTACGGTTGTGATCTGGATCGCTCGGGATCACGAATTGAAACCAAAAATCATTGTTCCCAATCGTTAATCCAAATCGTACCAGATCATTTGGGATCGCGATTTAGGGTGGTGAAATCGTGTTCCAAATTTGGTTGGTTAATCGATTTGTTTGTGATAAAACGATGAATTTGGTTGCAGGTTGATGGTAGGAAGAAAAAAATGAAGAAGACAAAGTGGGTTGTGAGAATAAAAGAGAAAAACCCTAAAAAGTAAGAAAGAAATACAACTCTTTGAGCTCACTTAAATAAATTATTACTCCTTGCCATTACAAATATAACTTCCTATATTCAAGTGGAGGCCTACTAGAAGTTTATAATAATGCAATTTGTGTTTAAACAAACTTATAATATTTGAAAAAATGTGTAACCTATATTTTTTCCTTATATTTTTTGTATATATAGATATATGTATATATTTATTTTTGTCTTTACTCTTATGAGTCGAGCCACGAGTAAAAAATTTAGATGCATGTATATTGGATACACTGAACTGAAATATATGGTACATTGTACCGAAGCGAACCGGAATGAGCCTACCCTATCGTACCAGATTTTGGGAAATTTCAAACCGCGATCCCGTACTAGAGCGATCCCCGTTCCATGTGACTATGATTTTTACACATCCATTATTTTTTAGGACTACAACCAATTTATGTTGAATGCGACAATTGTATTATGCATTACCACGACTTAGTGAGCAGATTTAATAAGAAGCTGAGAAATAGTTGATGGTCGCCTTCAACAAATGTGGTCCATGGATGGATTAGTAGATTCTTCTGCATGATGTGTTGTTAGTTGTTACCTGTAAATCAGGGCACCGACGTTATTTATCAAGAGGATTTTAGTGATTATGGGAATGCATGCATGCACAATCAGATTATTCATTGTGTTGACGACCACTTTTAGTATTTGATAAAAGGGCGATTGTACCTAGCTAGCATATATATTCATTTATCAGTGATAAACGTACAGTTGTACGTGTGCAACTGATGGCACACTTTATTTGTCCATATTGCGCACACACAGACACATTTGCACAATTGCACGGCAGCTTAAGGGTATCATATTCAAATTTAAAGCATCAAAGAATTCACACTTATTAAGTAATTAGTATTTGCGTATCTGCTGATCATGTGGTAACATGCGCACCACCAAATGAATTAAAACCTTAAGCTTTATTTAGCGAAATAAACTTAGTTGTATCTTTTTCTTTATATTTAATATGCTGTCGTATTATTTAACATTGCTATTAATGTGTTAAAGTTAACTTGTTTTTATTTTTTTAATACATGTGTAGCCGATTGCTTTTTCATGTATTGAAAACTTTAATCTAATCTCTTGAACTGATTAAAGACTGAAAACTAAACTTAATAAACAAATAAAAAGTGCATTTATTGCATCAAGAAAATCAACGAGAATAATGTTTTTGAATGGCTTGCTGGTTTAACCATTGAGATGTTGGATGACTTGATAGTGACTCTGACAATGCATGTTTCCTCTGTCCAACGTTGCCTTGTTTCGAAGCGCTCAATTTGGTCTCTTGTGTTGGTTTGACCATCGAAATCCTCGACGACATTGTACTTTCAATGACATTCGTCGAACATGTACATCCTCCAAACAACAATGTTTGCTTCTTTGTCTTTTTATCAATCGCCAGATTGTGATCCTTCTTCATGCTGGTGTTATGCCTTCTTCGGCTTCGGTTCTTTAGATCAACTAAACTGATTTCTTGTGTTTTAAATGGGCCTAACTGCAACAACCTCCATTTTGATGAAGTTTTCGTGTTGGTTTGAGGGAAACTTCGGGTGTGGATGTGTGGTCTCGGACTTGGGTGAGAATGAAACATGTGTCGGTTTTGGCCCTTCGGTTTGTACCTAGTGAATTCGGATCCAGCAGTTATACTACTCTCACTGGTTCCAGAATTGTGACTATGGATGCTACTGCTTCTGCTGCTTGAAATACTCACGGGGTCGGATTTTGATTGAAAAAATGATCGGGTCATATTCAACTCGGAATACATTTCTAATGGCATGATTTGACCTTGAAAGAAAACCTCGTCTGCTATGCACATTTTAGTTTCGGGTGGCTTTGAAAGAAAATCAAAATCTTGGTCATCTTTGTCGAAAATTAGTTGTTTTTCCCGACGGTTTGCTATCTGGCCATCAGGTTTGTTCATAGCCAGATCACTTAGAGATAAGTTCTCGATATCATCATCATCATCCATTTGGTGTTTTGATTATTGACTTTGATGGGAATGAAAAAGAACCCAATGCTCGATTAAGGAATCTGTGACTGAACCTGTTTCCATTAATGGGTACTTTTATGGAAATTAGGAGATCGAATGGAATGTTGGTTTTAGTTATACCGATGGATTCTATTATATTTCAAATGCTAGGAAGAAAAAGACAAAAGAATTAATTAGCGTTATTATTCAATAATCTACTTTTCAATAAATACACATTCAATCTAGACTCCCTAGCTTGCAGACTCACGAAGTAAGAGAGTGTGTGGGGTTCACACGTATATGAGTCACTTATTGGGGGGCATTACAATTCATGTCTTGTTGATATAGACTAACTAAAAAAAATGGCTAAATGATCCCTGCTGTAAAACAGCAGGGTTTTTATCTGCTGTTGTGCTATAGCCAAGGGCCAAAAATAAAAATTGTACTTATCTTGAAAGGCCAAAAATGTAAATATTAAAAAAAAAAAAAAAAAAAAAAAAAAAAAAAAAAAAAAATTGGCCTTACTGCAGATAGGTTATCTGCTGCACACAGCAGCGATGACCACCCCAAAAAAAATAGTGGTCCCACTTATAAAAGAAATAATATTAAATAAGTTTATGGATTCATTCTCTTAGCTAAAAAAAATAAAATAAATAAATAAATAAACCCTAAGTTGCTTCGACAGTATGGTATTATAACTTTTGGGCTTATCTTTAAAGAAGCCTTGTGTGCTTTTAATGTGAAAATGGAGATGGTCCTTTTGAATAATTAAGTGAGATTGTTGCCTCGAAACTTATAAAGAAACTGGTAGACATATATTTCACACGCGTTACTCAAATGAATGAATCCACTTTCTCCCTATTTACTTGACATATGGCTTATGAAAATCTCAAATGGAAGACCACAATTGTGACTGGATTAGGGTGGTTCCGAAATCTGGGTTGGGACAAACTATGAATGGTAGGACTTACCGGTGTGTATTATGCTATTGGTTAGATGTTCCTCTATTCTCTATTTCGATATCGTGCTTAGCTTGTTTCAAGGTCTTTAAGGGGGATGTTTATGGAGACCATGTTGTATTGAACGCTGGTATTATTGGTATTAAACATTGGTATAACATGGCAGCAATGAGGATTCAGAAAAGAAATTGATATCGGGCTTGGTGGAGGGGCGGGAAAAGTGCTTACGTCAAGCTGCTATGTTGCTCTACTCGTGGGATAGAGGGCTTGATCTATGTGTTGATCTGACATGGTCATCGCCCTTGACGCAAACTAGTATGGTTGATTTTTTACCTGGTCATGCGATGATTGAGGTCGCACAACTTAAACGCGTTAAGTATGAGGCTAAGTGTGTGCATATTGGATATGGGATTCTCTCCTCGTCATTCTCTTCTTTTGGAGAACTTAAGAAGGATACAGTAACATTACTTAAGACATTGGGTCACGTGCTGCTATTAATATCTTTAGTAGAATTATCTTTGGTATAACTAGATGAGTGAAGGTCCAATAGTATCTCAGCTTCTTGCTAATTTCTTATATATCCCATGAATTTATAATAAAGTAATGTTTAAAAAACTAAAAACTAAAAAATATAAAATAATAACAATAACAATAATAAGAGTAAGAGTAAACTGCAAAATACATCCATGTTACAATAGAAATAGACAAAAAATACCCTTCATGTTAGACTTAAGTTAACAGATAATGAGAAAAAGTTTGCATCATTCGTCCTTAGGGATGTGTATCCTAACGCTTGTTGACGGAGAGATATATATGAACTAACTTATCTAACAGAGATATAAATTGTGAAATTTGACAAACCACAAAGATGCATTTTGCAGTTTACTCTTAATTTTCTTTATCAATATTTTATTTATATTTAAACAACAAGTTTTAATTTAGATAAGTTTCTAATATATTAAACATTATTTCTCTTTTACTTTCTTTCATACCAATAACAAATCGAAATCCAAATCTAATTCCAACCTCTTAAAAAACCAAACGAATCCTTAATGTATTTGCTCTTCAAGTGTCATTTTTAGTTTTAGTTACTATTACGACGTACTAAAATAGCTTAATCAAAAACTTTTATACATCCAAAAACTATATTTTAATTTATTATTATCTTTTCAAAATTTACTGTTAAAAAAAAATAAAATAAAATAGTATATTTTACAACTTTAACAAAATGGTACAACATACATCTTTCACCTCTAGTTAGTACTCTCTCTTATTATCTATATCTTTATTTCGGGTTCTCTCAAATTAATTCTCACTTTAAAAAATAGTTAGAGAATTTAGTTCGAGTTTACCATATTATCCTTACTTGATATTATTGTTAATACAAATATCGCCTAAAAACGTTATTTATATTTTACGATCTTTGCTAAGTTTTGTTAATGACAAAGTATGAAGTTTAGCTATAAGTAAATCATCACTTTAAGTGTTTAAGTCTTGTTTAACTAAGGTTAACATTTCCTTTTAAACAAAACATTGTTTTTACTTCTTAAACTAAAATGAGTCTTGTCACATCATATTTATTTCTTAATATAGTAAGGTCACATCACATTTAGGGCAAGGTTTGTCATTATGCATTTATGGAAAGAAATGTGTTTGACTAGCTTTGATGTTGCTTACAAGTTTTGTGTTTGACTTAATTTAAGTGATGTGACATTGTTTGGTTGCTAGGAGTTATGAGACAAGACCTTGTTTGGTTTGAAGAGTTATTGCAAAAACCTACTGCAGACCCGGCGGTACCCTGGGGGTACATGGGCGGAACCCATCTGAGGGTTCCGCCTGATCCGCCAAGCATGCAGTGTGGTGTGCTATAAATACCAAGTCATAACTTGATTTTTGGCTAACCCTTTTAGGACATATATTCACATACTCTCTCTACTAACTCAGTAACCTTTTGATTTGTGATTCTCTTATGTAGGAAGGGATTTCACAAGATCATTCAAGAAGTTACAAGCTTCAACTCTAAAGTTGCAAGTCTTGGTAGCTTGGTCATGTATAAGCTTTGATAGTTTATACTTCATGTGTGTCATGTATATAGATGTAAGTGGTTAGTATTTTAGGCCTCAAAATACATAGTGTGTCGGGAGTTGTTGTACCCTTGTAAAAGAACTAACGGGAGTGGTTGTACCCTTGGAAAAGAACTCGACATCTAGCTTTGTGTCGGTAAAAGTGTAAGCGATGTACGGGAGTGGTTGAACCCATGTAAAAGAACTCGACATCTAGCTTAGTGTCGGTAAAAGTGTAAGCGACGAATGGGAGTGGTTGTACCCTTGTAAAAGAACTCGACATCTAGCTTAGTGTCGGTAAAAGTGTAAGCGACGTTGTAAAGGTTTTCTCCGCCGGTGAAAGGAGCTTGTTGATTAGTGCTTATAACTCTCGAGTTGGAAACTCGGGGCGTGGATGTAGGGCAAGGAAAAAGAGTCCTTGTAGCCGAACCACGATAAACAATCGTGTTGTGGTTTGATCGTTTCTTTCTTTATCTTTGCTTATTACATGTTGTCTTTTAGTTATAATTGCTAATCACATATAAAGCTTTCCAAAAGAATTAAAACAAGTAAAGTTGTATTTATATCTTGAAACAAATGTAAAGCTTTTCAAAGAACTAAAACAAGCAAAGTTAGGATCATCACAAGTAAAGCTTTTCAAAGTATGAAATAAGTAAAGTTAGAATTGTTATTCACATGAAAAGCTTTTCAAAGAATCAAACATATAAAGTTGTGTTTATATCTTTAAGCAAACGTAAAGTTTCTAAAAGGATATTTAAGCTAAATAAGAATCGAAAAAGCGGTAAACTATTCAACCCCCCTTCTAGTTTTCCACAATTGGTATCAGAGCTAAGTTACTCAAGATCTTTAAAATAGAATGTATTTTAAAACTTAGATCGATCCATGGATTTTGAAAATCTCAAAGAAGGGCAACCTATTCAAAACCAACCGCTATTTGAAAAAGAAAACTTACTTGAATGGAAAAGTAATTTTGAAAACTATGTGAAATCAATTGATCAAGATCTTTGGCATATTATTTCTTTTGGTAATTTCAAACCAAAGAAAACATGTTTTTGAAAACCAAGATAACTATCTGAAACTTGATAAAAATACTAAAGCTAAAACAATGCTTTACAAAGCTTTAGTACCAAATATGAAAGAATGTATTTTTGTCAAAAGGCTAATGATGTTTGGAAAAATATGTTAAATTTTCATCAAGAAATATGTCAAGCCAAAGATGATCAAGTTGATCTCACAAATGTCTTAGAAATCTTAGATATATTAATCGATTGATTTTTAGTTGAGATGAATACATGTACTACTAGTTTAAATGTTTTAAATGTTTTAAATGAAGGTGTAAGTGAAGATGATTACTCATGGCGAGCTCTTAGTGGACTTGCTTACGATTCATGGAATAACACGGATGAAGATAAAGCCAACCATCCGGTTTGCGATTCTAAACTAGATAAAACATCAAGCAAGGTACACTTTGAAACCAAACGCTTTTGCTTTGATTAATTTATCCTAGAGTTTTCTAAACTAGAAAATGAGTCTAAACGCTTATGCAACATGAACCTAAAAACTATCTTCAAGAATGAGTCTTCAAAATCTCTTAAGAATATCTTTGAAAAGGAAATCTTATTAGAAGATAAAATGTCTAGAATTGAGAGTAATGTTGAAATTAATCTAGAATGTAAATTATGTCTAGATTACAAGCATAAGATTATAAGGCAAAATGAGAAAGGAAAAATTATTAGTTAAATTTGATAAAAGCTCAAAATCTTTTGAAAGATTGTTGAGGAGTCAAAGGTTGTTTAAAGATAAAACCGGATTAGGATTTAACTCATAAGCATCATCAACTAATAAAACAAAGCATGTAAAATTTGTCAAACCTAGAAGAGAAATTTAGAGATAACTCAATCTCTAATAGAAACTCATGATAAAAGGATTAAGACTATCATTCTCTATGTCGTTATATGATTATCTAACCTTCTTGGATACATGAGTTATTGAGTTTCAAAGCGTGTCGTCAAACCAAGTTTTTACGCGAAGTGCTTATCCTCTTGATAGCATTTTTATGCAATTTAAAAGGTACGCATTACTTCAACTCGGCTTTGATTATCTCTTGTTTCTAGCATTATGTGTAGGATTATGTGTTATTAGTAATACTCTAAAAGTGTTTACTTGCTATTAGTAATAACTAAGATTAGACTCTATGTAACAAGGAATTTCATCATTAGTACTAGTAGGAGATATAAGATGTTTTGGTTCTTTAACCATCTAGAGATAAACACGAAAAACTCTTGAGTGAGTCTCACTCAACTCTTGCTTACAAGTGAGCTAACTAAGAATTTCCTAAGTGTTAAAATGTCTAACACTTTTGTGTTGCTTGCAAAACAAACCTTTGTTAAACAATTTTCTCAAACACCATACTTTGAGTCTTTAATTGTGTTTTTCTTCAATCACTCCTTTATGATACTCTCACATAAAACACACAAGGTGAAATAAATCACATTAGCATACATTAGGATGTGTGAAAGAAAATGAGTTTTCAACATCTAGGATTTACACATCAAATGTGACACATAGTCTCATGATGTTGTACCTCTTGGACTTTTTCAAAACAAATAGAGTTCATAATGTCTTAAGTAAGAAAACTCAAAGAGTCGAGGAATCGTTGAATATAACATTTAACGAGTAATCCCCTCCTTCTAAGATATCATCTTTGGTAGATGATGACTTAGTCGAAAGTCCAAATGATGGCAAGACAAGCATGGAGTAAAAGTACAAAATAACATCTTCTCACCTTGAGTCAAACTTTCAATCAAGTAAAATTGACATAAGTCATAAAACTTGATTTATAGGTCATAGTTGTGTCTAAACAAATTCAACAAAAACAATTTTTGGAATTTAGAATAAAACAACTAGTGAAACAAAATTGATATTTCAAAGTAATCAAGTGAGTATTGTCTCAATACTTGAGAGACTTTTTGATAATAAAAGCAAGCCACAAAAGCAAGGGATTTTAACTTAAAGACATTCCTAGTTGCTCTCTTGTTCTCAATAGTTAAGTTATTGATGACTTATCAAGAATGAGATTAGTAAATCCGTAGGTAAAAACTAAACATAGAGAAATGTTTGGAAGACTACTTGCTCTCATAACATTTAGATTCAACATTATGTTTAGCTTTCGTCTATGTGCTCGTGTTAAAGAAGATCCTAAAACAACTCTTTAGTTGAGCCTATTTGGATAGAACATAAGGTACTACACAACTAGGATTATGGTCTCCCAAAAGAACGGGAATAGAAACCATAGTGTATGCCAAATGGAATTATGTCAGTAATAAGTTGATAAGAAAAGCACAAGTGGTACTTGCACTTTTATACTTACTTACCCAATGATTCTCCAAAACGCGTAAGATTCTCAAATTAGTATCGGATGGAGAAGCACATCAACAAGCTCCAAGCAAACTCGTGTCAACAACGGAATTTATCTCATCAACATTGGAAGCATCGACTTCGGCAACAATTCAATCCATTACGTTCTTAGTAGACATATTGTGATCCCTCATCATCGCCTTGGTAAGATTGTTCATTGAGGAACGTCTTAACTAAGAAAGTCTTCTACGTCAACTATTCCATCAACGCGTTCACTAAATCTCTTGAATGTGAAGCATTCATAATTCCTAGGCTTAGTCAAAGACTCATAAGACCTAAAACCTTAGTTTTGAACATTAGGATAAAACCACAAAAATCAAGACAATTCCTTTTAAGTTTTTCCCTGCAGTACCCACGGAACCTTCAGACCATACGGGCGAAACCCATTTTTTGGTTCCGCCTGGTCCGCCAAACCTCAGAATGTTTAAACTTCTTATTTCAAAGCCAAATACCCTATTAAGTCTTAACAAAAACTAACAAACAGCATCACCCTCTCTAAAACACATATCCTCACGAATTTTAGGGCTTCTAATCCAATCTCTTCCAATCCAACTAACATGGTAAGTATTCTAATCACAATTGCATTTTTAATTTAATCATAACATTTTTGCTTACAATCATTAACTAGAATCTTAGGGCTTTTGCATAAAACTTCATGATTCATAAAAACTTGGTGGCTAGTCAATTATGTATTTCATTAGTTAAGAAATGTATCTTTTCATTGTCACTTTGATTTACCAAACACACTGTGACATTTCAAAATTTTCATGTCATTAATCTTAATAGTATTTAACTATTCATTTTTTTTTAAATAATTAACTTCGTCGGAAGTTATCCGCGTGTCAAAACACGTTCAATTAATTCAACCACGACTAGACTATGTACACTCTACACTTTTTATGCATTTTTGGTTCCTTACAATCCTATTTTAAAAGTCCTAATTTACTTTTTCTAATTTTTACGTAAACCTTGCACCTTTTACGTTTTATGCGATTTAAATTTACGTTTTAAGGTTTTAACAACATGAACCAACCCTAGACTATGATAATTTTATATATTCTATGCATTTTAACCTATTTTCATGTTTACAATTAAATTTTATACTTGTCATTTCATTTTTATAGTTTACGTCATTTTTATCAAGAACTAGTGTCACTAAACGCGTTTTCAACTCACGGTTTCAGTTTTAACGATTTTTAAACCCTTCGATGAACTCACCACTCATCTAAGTTTCTAAAATATATTATGAAAACAAGTTTTAATATTTTAGAAAGTTTTAAAAATTATTACTTCCCGGTACTACGTTACGCGTCTTAAAAACCCTACGTTTTAATTACCGGGAGCAAAATACACTACTTAACACACACTATAACTAAATTAAATCACAAAACACACCACTCACCTCCCCCCTCCTATGTGTTGGCTGGTTTTAAGCAACCACCAAGCCAAGTGGTTTGGTGATCTCCTCTATAACACACCAAGTGTCATCCCACTCACACTAGATGATATATAAGCCTCTAAAACCTCTCTTGTTATTATCACCATCATATTTTCACTCCAAAAATCTGCATTTTCACTCTAAATTTCGTGGCTTATACAGCCCACACTCACCATTATCTTCAATTTTTACCACAAGATTTGGTGCACAAGATTAAAGGTCCTTTGGTGCTAGTTTGTTCTTGATTCCTTTTCTCCTCAAAGTTCTTCATTTCAAGAGTTTATTTAAAAGATTTTCCAAGGTGATAAGGGCTGTGATTTTTAAGGATTTCAAAGGGTTTTCAAAGTTTTCTTGCAAGGTTATTTGGGTTTTGGTTGATTAATGTTGGAAGCTTGGGTTTGTGGGAACATTAGGATTAGTGATCTTGTTCTTCTTGTAATTTTTCTTGTTCTTCATCTATTGTAAGGAAACTCTCCACTCAATTTCCATTTTATTTTTTTTTCACTACTGTAAATTTTATATATGTTGATGTATTTGAGCATTATATAAAGTATTATGCTTAATTAGGCTTGGTACATAGTTAGGAAACACTAAAAACCCTAAAGGGCTAAACATGCAAACTGTGATTCTGAATCAGGGGCAAAAATGGAATAAACTGCACTAACCAGTAAACATTGAGACTAAACTAAAAATATGGGGTTGTAGGTCTATGTCTTGTGGTCATTTTGATGGGTATTTCATTAAATAACTCATTACGATGATTAAACTAGAAACATTTTCGTAAAACATGTCCAGTTCTGAGTAACAGATTTGAAACGGGCAAAAGTCATTTTTTTTGTGAATAACCCTCTGTTACTCAAAGAATAAAAGTTTTAGAGGACATCTTAACTTAAACGTGGCCAAAAACGGGGAACAAATCGGGTTAGTAAAACTCTAGATATCGCACTTTTCGTGAGACCATTGAAAATTTGAAAGCTGAATGGATTGATTGTTTGGGTAAATGTACTGTTTTACTAAGGTTATGTAATTTTTGGCCATGTGGGACCCATAAATCTCGTTAATACAGAAGTAGACCTTTCCGGGAATATAAGGAACGAGACTTGTGGACTTACATTTTGCAAATGGTGATTTCTTAAACATAGACAAGTTATTTAAATTTCTAACAGCATTAGGTATAAAATGAGTATAAAGTGTTTTACACTTTATAATGTTGGACCTTTAAAACATTTTGAACCCTCTAATATATTTTGAACCTTGAGGCCTAAAGTGAACCTTTTTGACCAAAAACTTTACCCATGGACTAAATTTGAACCTTAGAATTAATTTGAACTTTTACATCATAATTGAACTTAGGGTCAAATGTAAGTTTCATACTTATATAAATACAAGGGTACATTTTTTATTTGTAAGTAATTAACTAAAACCTTGTGATGTATCTAGGAATATTGTACCAAGCTTAAGTAAGATCGTATTCTGTATATTACCAAAAGTACATCGATATCAATTTTCATAAACTAAGACAACGTATATTATTTAGGTTCATCGTAGAGCTTTTGCGGCTATTCCTTCACTTGCTTGTTCATTGCTATTTTCTTTGCTTTAAGGTGAGTTCATAGCCTCGCCTTTACTTACTTAAATGTTTTATAAACCTCGCGAGGGGGATACATGCTAGTTTTTACAAACTGAATACAAGTAGTTTTTGGTATGCTGGACCCGATCATATGATTATAGATATTGAATGCCTTTTGCCAATTAAGTCCCCTCATGAACCGTTAATTACTCGAGTAGTAAACGCTAGTATTATTGATATGCATATCAGGCTTGGCGGGCTTGTTCGGGATACGGACACATAATAGTTAGAATTGTGGTAAATGGCAAATTTTTACCTTTTCCGGGGCATTATTAAAAAAATCGTCAAGGTTCGGTTACATGAACTCAATACTATAATCAAATAAACCGACATGTAATTGCAATACTTGTCGCCCGATAAATAATGCTTGTATTCAACTTATTACTTATTAAACTCTATGAATTCACTCAACTTTATGTTGACTTTTTAGCATGTATTTTCTCAGGTATTATTTGCTAGCTGAGCATTGGGAGCAATCGGAGTCGCGTGGATATCAAACATTGAAGGACTTGTTTTCTTCACATTCGATAATTATTTTCTTTAAATATGCAAATGAGTCGTTTTTGAACTCTTGTAACTTAAGTTTTAAATATAAATTGTTGGGACCTTTGTACTCTGATTTATCAAATCGAATGTGACATTTTATTAAACGTCTCTTTTGAGGCCGTTTTATGTAACTTGTTTTTATGAATTATGAAGTGACACCTAAATTGGTATTCCGCTGCGTTGTAAATTTTGGGGGTGTCACAGAATGGCATCAGAGCATTAGTTATAGCGAAATAGGTCATTTTCAAAACCTAAACTATAACTGATTTTCAAAATTTTTTTTTAGTCTTTCACCATTGTTCGATATCCGCGCACGCTTGCTCCCAGGTAACTTATATGCTCTCTTTTACTTCCATACTTCTATTATATGACTAATGAATATATCCCCTAGTCATGATTTCGCTCTCTCATGCCTATCTTATGATGTCATACTATTAACTTTATATCGATCGGTTATTTATACGCTGACCACTCCGATTATCGCGTACTTCGTGTTTTCTTATTTTCTCCCTCGAACATCGATACTAGTATTGTATAAGGATACCCGTACATATATCTGTTACTCTCTTCTCAAATTCTTACGCATATGTATAGTACTATGATATGTATTAATGAGTTCGTTTACTCTAACCTTTTATGAACGATGCGGTGATCTCCGAAACATTTTCACTACTTTACTTTATTTCCTTCTGATGATATTGACATTCGGTGTACTTTGTCAATTCCACTAGTAATTTTATTTTTCAACTCTGAGTGTGAACATTCTTCTTACGCCTTTGAATCGTGTATGTTGTTTTTGTTATCCGTTGTTTTGAAATCTTCCAATTGATGAGAGTACGACCTTAACTTGTCATCTCGAATCATGCCATCCTTTGGCACTTACCTTTGGGAATGCGATTGACTAATGTCATATTATTATTCTCGTTACTTCTTCTTACGATTTTGATGAATCATGTCGTTAAGTAGACATCCTTCTATTTATTGTAGCACTTGATCTTGTTGTGTATTTTGTTTGTGACGGACATACTTAAGTAGGATGATTTATAATCGTCTTATTGAAATGAATTGGGACGCTTCTACATTTGAATAAGGAAATTATAAACCGCCGAACCATAAATTCATAGATCGTCACTTACATGGATTGGGACACCTCTTTATGTAATTGACGAGTTATGAATGAGTGGGCTTATGTGTATCTGCCATAGCGTGCGTACGAATCATTCTTTAGGCTATGAACTCCTCTCGACTCGTAATTTGTTACGTTGATTTTTCCGATTTTGTACCAACCACCGCGAGCTTGATAAGCTTATTGTAATGTACTATTATCCGCTTTCACGAATTAACGACTTGATAAATTCCTTATCTCCTATTGTCTTATCACCAACACTTTTATTCAACCTTTCCTTTAAGGACCCTCATGACATTCTATTCGTTCCCTCGTACCATTGCTTACACATTAGGTGATTTCTATCACTTGTTCTATCTTCGTTGCTACCTTTTTACTTTGTCAAAATCCCGAGCACAAAATGCATTAAGCACCTCCATGTGCTTCTATAAAATTTTTATACATCTTTATAAAAATTTTACAAAGATTTCACAAGTGATTAAATTACCAAAATAACATTTTTAAGTTAAAGAGTCGGTTCTAACCACCCTCTTTTGTAAAAATCATAACCAATATTTATAATGACACCATGCCCTATATTTCAAATTACACATTTTTTTTATATACATCATATTTTAATCACGTCTTCAGGATATGACTGATTTAAACTTCGTTTCAACTAATGATTCTTAAAATTTTGAAAATAGACATTCTACAATCACAACCATAAACCCGAATTTCAACATGGTTTTTATACATGCTTCCATCCTAAAAATCTTTAAAACGACCAAAAATGATTAAGAAGAATTGAGCGCCGGGACGTCGCTCTCTTAAGGGGTACGTGCTGTGACATTTCAAAATTTTCATGTCATTAATCTTAATAGTATTTAACTATTCAATTTTTTTTTAAATAATTAACTTCGTCGGAAGTTATCCGCGTTTTGTCAAAACACGTTCAATTAATTCAACCACGACTAGACTATGTACACTCTACACTTTTTATGCATTTTTGGTTCCTTACAATCCTATTTTAAAAGTCCTAATTTACTTTTTCTAATTTTTACGTAAACCTTGCACCTTTTACGTTTTATGCGATTTAAATTTACGTTTTAAGGTTTTAACAACATGAACCAACCCTAGACTATGATAATTTTACATATTCTATGCATTTTAACCTATTTTCATGTTTACAATTAAATTTTATACTTGTCATTTCATTTTTATAGTTTACGTCACTTTTATCAAGAACTAGTGTCACTAAACGCGTTTTCAACTCACGGTTTCAGTTTTAACGATTTTTAAACCCTTCGATGAACTCACCACTCATCTAAGTTTCTAAAATATATTATGAAAACAAGTTTTAATATTTTAGAAAGTTTTAAAAATTATTACTTCCCGGTACTACGTTACGCGTCTTAAAAACCCTACGTTTTAATTACCGGGAGCAAAATACATTACTTAACACACACTATAACTAAATTAAATCACAAAACACACCACTCACCTCCCCCCTCCTATGTGTTGGCTGGTTTTAAGCAACCACCAAGCCAAGTGGTTTGGTGATCTCCTCTATAACACACCAAGTGTCATCCCACTTACACTAGATGATATATAAGCCTCTAAAACCTCTCTTGTTATTATCACCATCATATTTTCACTCCAAAAATCTGCATTTTCACTCTAAATTTCGTGGCTTATACAGCCCACACTCACCATTATCTTCAATTTTTACCACAAGATTTGGTGTACAAGATTAAAGGTCCTTTGGTGCTAGTTTGTTCTTGATTCCTTTTCTCCTCAAAGTTCTTCATTTCAAGAGTTTATTTAAAAGATTTTCCAAGGTGATAAGGGCTGTGATTTTTAAGGATTTCAAAGGGTTTTCAAAGTTTTCTTGCAAGGTTATTTGGGTTTTGGTTGATTAATGTTGGAAGCTTGGGTTTGTGGGAACATTAGGATTAGTGATCTTGTTCTTCTTGTAATTTTTCTTGTTCTTCATCTATTGTAAGGAAACTCTCCACTCAATTTCCATTTTATTTTTATTTTCACTACTGTAAATTTTATATATGTTGATGTATTTGAGCATTATATAAAGTATTATGCTTAATTAGGCTTGGTACATAGTTAGGAAACACTAAAAACCCTAAAGGGCTAAACATGCAAACTGTGATTCTGAATCAGGGGCAAAAATGGAATAAACTGCACTAATCAGTAAACATTGAGACTAAACTAAAAATATGGGGTTGTAGGTCTATGTCTTGTGGTCATTTTGACGGGTATTTCATTAAATAACTCATTACGATGATTAAACTAGAAACATTTTCGTAAAACATGTCCAGTTCTGAGTAACAGATTTGAAACGGGCAAAAGTCATTTTTTTTGTGAATAACCCTCTGTTACTCAAAGAATAAAAGTTTTAGAGGACATCTTAACTTAAACGTGGCCAAAAACGGGGAACAAATCGGGTTAGTAAAACTCTAGATATCGCACTTTTCGTGAGACCATTGAAAATTTGAAAGCTGAATGGATTGATTGTTTGGGTAAATGTACTGTTTTACTAAGGTTATGTAATTTTTGGCCATGTGGGACCCACAAATCTCGTTAATACAGAAGTAGACCTTTCCGGGAATATAAGGAACGAGACTTGTGGACTTACAGTTTGCAAATGGTGATTTCTTAAACATAGACAAGTTATTTAAATTTCTAACAGTATTAGGTATAAAATGAGTATAAAGTGTTTTACACTTTATAATGTTGGACCTTTAAAACATTTTGAACCCTCTAATATATTTTGAACCTTGAGGCCTAAAGTGAACCTTTTTGACCAAAAACTTTACCCATGGACTAAATTTGAACCTTAGAATTAATTTGAACTTTTACATCATAATTGAACTTAGGGTCAAATGTAAGTTTCATACTTATATAAATACAAGGGTACATTTTTTATTTGTAAGTAATTAACTAAAACCTTGTGATGTATCTAGGAATATTGTACCAAGCTTAAGTAAGATCATATTCTGTATATTACCAAAAGTACATCGATGTCTATTTTCATAAACTAAGACAACGTATATTATTTAGGTTCATCGTAGAGCTTTTGCGGCTATTCCTTCACTTGCTTGTTAATTGCTATTTTCTTTGCTTTAAGGTGAGTTCATAGCCTCGCCTTTACTTACTTAAATGTTTTATAAACCTCGCGAGGGGGATACATGCTAGTTTTTACAAACTGAATACAAGTAGTTTTTGGTATGCTGGACCCGATCATAAGATTATAGATATTGAATGCTTTTTGCCAATTAAGTCCCCTCATGAACCGTTAATTACTCAAGTAGTAAACGCTAGTATTATGGATATGCATATCAGGTTTGGCGGGCTTGTTCGGGATACGGACACATAATAGTTAGAATTGTGGTAAATGGCAAATTTTTACCTTTTCCGGGGCATTATTAAAAAAATCGTCAAGGTTCGGTTACATGAACTCAATACTATAATCAAATAAACCGACATGTAATTGCAATACTTGTCGCCCGATAAATAACGCTTGTATTCAACTTATTACTTATTAAACTCTATGAATTCACTCAACTTTATGTTGATTTTTTAGCATGTATTTTCTCAGATATTATTTGCTAGCTGAGCATTGGGAGCAATCGGAGTCGCGTGGATATCAAACATTGAAGGACTTGTTTTCTTCACATTCGATAATTATTTTCTTTAAATATGCAAATGAGTCATTTTTGAACTCTTGTAACTTAAGTTTTAAATATAAATTGTTGGGACCTTTGTACTCTGATTTATCAAATCGAATGTGACATTTTATTAAACGTCTCTTTTGAGGCCGTTTTATGTAACTTGTTTTTATGAATTATGAAGTGACACCCAAATTGGTATTCCGCTGCGTTGTAAATTTTGTGGGTGTCACAGAATGGCATCAGAGCATTAGTTATAGCGAAATAGGTCATTTTCAAAACCTAAACTATAACTGATTTTCAAAATTTTTTTTAGTCTTTCACCATTGTTCGATATCCGCGCACGCTTGCTCCCAGGTAACTTATATGCTCTCTTTTACTTCCATACTTCTATTATATGACTAATGAATATATCCCCTAGTCATGATTTCGCTCTCTCATGCCTATCTTATGATGTCATACTATTAACTTTATATCGATCGGTTATTTATACGCTGACCACTCTGATTATCGCGTACTTCGTGTTTTCTTATTTTCTCCCTCGAACATCGATACTAGTATTGTATAAGGATACCCGTACATATATCTGTTACTCTCTTCTCAAATTCTTACGCATATGTATAGTACTATGATATGTATTAATGAGTTCGTTTACTCTAACCTTTTATGAACGATGCGGTGATCTCCGAAACATTTTCACTACTTTACTTTATTTCCTTCTGATGATATTGACATTCGGTGTACTTTGTCAATTCCGCTAGTAATTTTATTTTTCAACTCTGAGTGTGAACATTCTTCTTACGCCTTTGAATCGTGTATGTTGTTTTCGTTATCCATTGTTTTGAAATCTTCCAATTGATGAGAGTACGACCTTAACTTGTCATCTCGAATCATGCCATCCTTTGGCACTTACCTTTGGGAATGCGATTGACTAATGTCATATTATTATTCTCGTTACTTCTTCTTACGATTTTGATGAATCATGTCGTTAAGTAGACATCCTTCTATTTATTGTAGCACTTGATCTTGTTGTGTATTTTGTTTGTGACGGACATACTTAAGTAGGATGATTTATAATCGTCTTATTGAAATGAATTGGGATGCTTCTTCATTTGAATAAGGAAATTATAAACCGTCGAACCATAAATTCATAGATCGTCACTTACATGGATTGGGACGCCTCTTTAAGTAATTGACGAGTTATGAATGAGTGGGCTTATGTGTATCCGCCATATCGTGCGTACGAATCATTCTTTGGGCTATGAACTCCTCTCGACTCGTAATTTGTTACGTTGATTTTTCCGATTTTGTACCAACCACCGCGAGCTTGATAAGCTTATTGTAATGTACTATTATCCGCTTTCACGAATTAACGACTTGATAAATTCCTTATCTCCTATTGTCTTATCACCAACACTTTTATTCAACCTTTCCTTTAAGGACCCTCATGACATTCTATTCGTTCCCTCGTACCATTGCTTACACATTAGGTGATTTCTATCACTTGTTCTATCTTCGTTGCTACCTTTTTACTTTGTCAAAATCCCGAGCACAAAATGCATTAAGCACCTCCATGTGCTTCTATAAAATTTTTATACATCTTTATAAAAATTTTACAAAGATTTCACAAGTGATTAAATTACCAAAATAACATTTTTAAGTTAAAGAGTCGGTTCTAACCACCCTCTTTTGTAAAAATCATAACCAATATTTATAATGACACCATGCCCTATATTTCAAATTACACATTTTTTTTATATACATCATATTTTAATCACGTCTTCAGGATATGACTGATTTAAACTTCGTTTCAACTAATGATTCTTAAAATTTTGAAAATAGACATTCTACAATCACAACCATAAACCCGAATTTCAACATGGTTTTTATACATGCTTCCATCCTAAAAATCTTTAAAACGACCAAAAAATGATTAAGAAGAATTGAGCGCCGGGACGTCGCTCTCTTAAGGGGTACGTGCTGTGACATTTCAAAATTTTCATGTCATTAATCTTAATAGTATTTAACTATTCAATTTTTTTTTTAAATAATTAACTTCGTCGGAAGTTATCCGCGTTTTGTCAAAACACGTTCAATTAATTCAACCACGACTAGACTATGTACACTCTACACTTTTTATGCATTTTTGGTTCCTTACAATCCTATTTTAAAAGTCCTAATTTACTTTTTCTAATTTTTACGTAAACCTTGCACCTTTTACGTTTTATGCGATTTAAATTCACGTTTTAAGGTTTTAACAACATGAACCAACCCTAGACTATGATAATTTTACATATTCTATGCATTTTAACCTATTTTCATGTTTACAATTAAATTTTATACTTGTCATTTCATTTTTATAGTTTACGTCACTTTTATCAAGAACTAGTGTCACTAAACGCGTTTTCAACTCACGGTTTCAGTTTTAACGATTTTCAAACCCTTCGATGAACTCACCACTCATCTAAGTTTCTAAAATATATTATGAAAACAAGTTTTAATAATTTAGAAAGTTTTAAAAATTATTACTTCCCGGTACTATGTTACGCGTCTTAAAAACCCTACGTTTTAATTACCGGGAGCAAAATACACTACTTAACACACACTATAACTAAATTAAATCACAAAACACACCACTCACCTCCCCCCTCCTATGTGTTGGCTGGTTTTAAGCAACCACCAAGCCAAGTGGTTTGGTGATCTCCTCTATAACACACCAAGTGTCATCCCACTCACACTAGATGATATATAAGCCTCTAAAACCTCTCTTGTTATTATCACCATCATATTTTCACTCCAAAAATCTGCATTTTCACTCTAAATTTTGTGGCTTATACAGCCCACACTCACCATTATCTTCAATTTTTACCACAAGATTTGGTGCACAAGATTAAAGGTCCTTTGGTGCTAGTTTGTTCTTGATTCCTTTTCTCCTCAAAGTTCTTCATTTCAAGAGTTTATTTAAAAGATTTTCCAAGGTGATAAGGGCTGTGATTTTTAAGGATTTCAAAGGGTTTTCAAAGTTTTCTTTCAAGGTTATTTGGGTTTTGGTTGATTAATGTTGGAAGCTTGGGTTTGTCGGAACATTAGGATTAGTGATCTTGTTCTTCTTGTAATTTTTCTTGTTCTTCATCTATTGTAAGGAAACTCTCCACTCAATTTCCATTTTATTTTTATTTTCACTACTGTAAATTTTATATATGTTGATGTATTTGAGCATTATATAAAGTATTATGCTTAATTAGGCTTGGTACATAGTTAGGAAACACTAAAAACCCTAAAGGTCTAAACATGCAAACTGTGATTCTGAATTAGGGGCAAAAATGGAATAAACTGCACTAATCAGTAAACATTGAGACTAAACTAAAAATTTGGGGTTGTAGGTCTATGTCTTGTGGTCATTTTGACGGGTATTTCATTAAATAACTCATTACGATGATTAAACTAGAAACATTTTCGTAAAACATGTCCAGTTCTGAGTAACAGATTTGAAACGGGCAAAAGTCATTTTTTTTGTGAATAACCCTCTGTTACTCAAAGAATAAAAGTTTTATAGGAAATCTTAACTTAAACGTGGCCAAAAAAGGGGAACAAATCGGGTTAGTAAAACTCTAGATATCGCACTTTTCGTGAGACCATTGAAAATTTGAAAGCTGAATGGATTGATTGTTTGGGTAAATGTACTGTTTTACTAAGGTTATGTAATTTTTGGCCATGTGGGACCCACAAATCTCGTTAATACAGAAGTAGACCTTTCCGGGAATATAAGGAACGAGACTTGTGGACTTACAGTTTGCAAATGGTGATTTCTTAAACATAGACAAGTTATTTAAATTTCTAACAGCATTAGGTATAAAATGAGTATAAAGTGTTTTACACTTTATAATGTTGGACCTTTAAAACATTTTGAACCCTCTAATATATTTTGAAACTTGAGGCCTAAAGTGAACCTTTTTGACCAAAAACTTTACCTATGGACTAAATTTGAACCTTAGAATTAATTTGAACTTTTACATCATAATTGAACTTAGGGTCAAATGTAAGTTTCATACTTATATAAATGCAAGGGTACATTTTTTATTTGTAAGTAATTAACTAAAACCTTGTGATGTATCTAGGAATATTGTACCAAGCTTAAATAAGATCATATTCTGTATATTACCAAAAGTACATCGATATCTATTTTCATAAACTATGACAACGTATATTATTTAGGTTCATCGTGGAGCTTTTGCGGCTATTCCTTCACTTGCTTGTTCATTGCTATTTTCTTTGCTTTAAGGTGAGTTCATAGCCTCGCCTTTACTTACTTAAATGTTTTATAAACCTCGCGAGGGGGATACATGCTAGTTTTTACAAACTGAATACAAGTAGTTTTTGGTATGCTGGACCCGATCATATGATTATAGATATTGAATGCTTTTTGCCAATTAAGTCCCCTCATGAACCGTTAATTACTCGAGTAGTAAACGCTAGTATTATGGATATGCATATCAGGCTTGGCGGGCTTGTTCGGGATACGGACACATAATAGTTAGAATTGTGGTAAATGGCAAATTTTTACCTTTTCCGGGGCATTATTAAAAAAATCGTCAAGGTTCGGTTACATGAACTCAATACTATAATCAAATAAACCGACATGTAATTGCAATACTTGTCGCCCGATAAATAATGCTTGTATTCAACTTATTACTTATTAAACTCTATGAATTCACTCAACTTTATGTTGACTTTTTAGCATGTATTTTCTCAGGTATTATTTGCTAGCTGAGCATTGGGAGCAATCGGAGTCGCGTGGATATCAAACATTGAAGGACTTGTTTTCTTCACATTCGATAATTATTTTCTTTAAATATGCAAATGAGTCGTTTTTGAACTCTTGTAACTTAAGTTTTAAATATAAATTGTTGGGACCTTTGTACTCTGATTTATCAAATCGAATGTGACATTTTATTAAACGTCTCTTTTGAGGCCGTTTTATGTAACTTGTTTTTATGAATTATGAAGTGACACCCAAATTGGTATTCTGCTGCGTTGTAAATTTTGGGGGTGTCACACACACCAAGTGCATTATTTTTCAAATTGCAACATAATTCAACATCACATTGTTAAAACAAATGAAAAACATCATTTAAACATCACTTGCATACTATCTCTTGAATGCTAAAGGGGATACATAACTAATATGTATTTTCGGGTACATTCAATCGAAGACACATTCAATTAGGAGAGTGTTGGTTATCTTTTGTTTTTACAACAAAATTTGCATAACAAAATGATTTAGGAATCAAAATGAGTCAAGAGAACCATGTCTTCACATTGTTTTGCATATAGGAATATATTAAAACATCCTCGTTGATTAAAAGTCATTAACATACAACTTTATGTTTTCTAGGAATCAACATGCCTCCCGCAAACAAATCCGATCACAAAGAAACCCTTAAGTACATGCCCAAACACCATATGACCAAAGGTCTCAACTCGGTTCAAGTAGAAACCTTTAAGGCATTAGAAAAACGCTATATTCACGAAGGTAGAACCATTGATCCATCCTTTCTAGAAGGAACATCTATTCACCAAAACTTTGCCGCAATTCACTTTGATTGTCTCTTTGATATAGATGAGCCCATTTGTCCTAGGTTCATCTTGGAATTTTATGCAACCGTAAACCTTTCCTCATGTGCCGGTGGTAGGATCTCATTAAACTTCATAACCAATCAAATATCACATGATATAGATTTAAAAGACTTAGCTATAATTCTTGGTGTACCAAATGAGGGAACTTGTCTCTACACGGATAAGTGGCCCATTTCAAGTCTTGATACTATTGATCATTTTTATCCATACGATACACCTCTTGCTAGTAAGGAAACTATTAAGGAACACCTCTTTGTTAGAACCTCTACCACTAGGGTGAACTGTTCGGGGAATACTGTAGATAAGGATCCTTTTGGTATGGAGCTCAATGAGCTTAAACCACAATTTAGGAAGTGGGAAGAAATTCTTAGGGCTAATGTCATAAGTACCATAGGAAATAGAGATCACATCAACACATGCCTATGCTACATGCTTTATAGCATTTCCACCGGTCAACCCTTTAATTTAGCCTACTACCTAGCCAAAAGAATGGCCGACATATCCTTGGTCGGAACAACCGCTCTTCCATATGGAATGTTTCTTACCCGCCTCTTTAGAGCAATCTCCCCCATTTCTCCTAACGAAAATGGAATACACCTTGACTACGCTCTCGTTCCTCACACCTTCGTTCCTTTAAGTGATAAACAAGTTTTCAAAAATAAGGGCAAACGTACTTGATCACCTACTCCATCTTCATCATCATCCGGAATGAGCGACGATGATAAACTACCAAACTCTAAGTTACCTCCTTTAGAATACCTTCAAGCTCTCCCCATCATTGACAATGCTTCCGAAGAATTCAAGCAAACCAAAGGAATGTTCAAGTGTTTTGGAAGGTACCTAAACAAGCTCAAGAAGAAGATAGACCGGTTGTGAGAAGATTAAGGAGTGTTTGGCTTATGAGTGCTTTAGAAGCGTCTTTGTGTTAAAACTATGTGAATTATGTGTTTTTCACTTTCATGGTTTATTATGTTTGTTGGATTATGTTTGTATGAAATTTTATGCATAATGACAATGTTTAAAGTGTTTGTCATTTTTTCTATGCTTATGGGAATTCTTACTAAGTATAGTGAAATCCTCGACCTCAAGGTCAAAGTCCCATGATTGGTAGGTTTACATGTCTAATTTTTGCATTGCCTAACCAGTAATACCTTATCTTTTTTATTTTAGGAGTTTTCGAAAATTTTGAAAATCGTCTCGCGGGTCAAAAACGCGGACTGCCTAATTTTTTACCCCTAGCGGATCTGGCGGTACCCAAAATTGGGGTCCGCTAGTGTGTTTCCTGGGAATTCCAGAAATGGCCCAACGGACCAGGCGGTACCCTCAAATGGGTTCCGCCAGTGTCTTCTGAGGGATCCGCCAGACACCTGCAGAAAATTTTTCCATTTTTCTTTAGTCCAAAACTTGTAATGTGTCAAAACCATTATCCTAAGTGAGAAACATCTTCAATTAACTTCAATAACCATATTAGAACTACCTTCACTCACTAAAACAATTAGGAAGACACTTCCCTCCAAAAATTCAAATTCAAACATAACCAACCCAAGGAACCCTTTCAAAGGATCCTTCAAAACCATTGAAACATTTTTCAAACAAATCACATCCCATGATCACAAAGCATTGAGTGCTTTTGTTGGTCTTTCACTCCACCTCATTCTATTGGAATGACATACATTGATTTGACATATTCATGAAATTTTTGTAAATCATTTGAAACCTCAATCCTTGAATGGTAGAACATTAAATCCAAACACTCTATTCAACATCTTCTTCATCCTATAAATTTGAAAGTTGGCAACAATTTAAATCACACCATCACCATCAAAACTTCTTCTCTCAAAACATCAAAACCACACCTTTGAAAATGACCAAATCTAACACATCATCCGAGTCATCAAAATCCCTTTCAAGAATCAATAGGATTAGTGTTAAACCTTGTTGTTTTAACAAAACCGTCAAGTCAAGCTCATCTTCTTCAAGTGATGCTTCACTTAACATTTCTTCACCTATCCAAGATTTCCTTAATCTCACTACCTCAACACAATCCCCAACACATTGTAATACCAATGAAATTACCCTTCAAGAATTGCTAAATCTTGATACTCCAACACCCTCTCCAACACATTGCTACACAAACATGGCAACCATTCCTCCAACAACTAGACCTTCAAGTGATTCATCATCACCTTCTCAACAAGCTCAACTATCAAAAACCTTATCACCTCAATCACCAACAATTTCACCAATGGAACTTTTCCATACACCACCAACATCACCATTACCTTATTTGGAAACTTTGGAAGACCTATCACCCAAATCATCAAGTCCACCATCCTTGTCACTTTTTGACACCATTGCTCAAATGGAAACCCAACAACAACCTAGTGAGCAACTAGATGATGAACCCCATCAACCATCATTAGTAGAACAGTTGGCTTACCGTTATGCTAGACCATCCATTTTTCCAAATGATCAAGGTCATACCCACTCACAATCATTTGTGTTTCACCCAATTTACAAAGACCTTCATGAAAATCCTATCGGCGAACCAAGTTTCCGCCATTTTGTTCAAAACCAACAACCACCACCACAACAACAACCATCACCACAAGAACCTTCCCAACATCTTGAGTCTCTACTTTCTTCTTATAAGAAAATAGAAGCATCCATGAGGGAAAAACCTCCAAACCTTCATAATGAGATTGACACTCATTTAAACCACCTTCATGCCTTCAAACGTATGGTTGACTCTTAAATCAACCATATCATGGTTTTACAAACAACACTTCAATCAACAAATGAAGGAAGCAAAAACACTACTCAACCTTCCACCTTTGCTTCTTCAAGTTCAAACCATCCACCACCAACATTTCAAACCACCCTTCCACCAAACCTTTCCCGCCATGATTGCAATCATTGCGAAAGAACCGCTCACATTAGTGAAGGGTGTCGAAGGGAAATTCGTGAGCTATCCGAAGAAATGAGGTTTATACTAAACCACATTTTGGATCTTCTACAATCCTCGCCTCACACACCTCAACCATAGAGTCTCCAAAATGAAACAAAACCGTTTCTTTTGGAAAATGTTTCCCATCTAAACCAACAAACCAAAACCATGTCATCCTTTCCACCTTCAAAATAAAGCCTGCTACAACCACAACCCACATTTTCACCCTTAAACAACCTTAGCCTTGTTTTTGGAAAATGTTTCTCACAAAGGAAAATGATGATTTCCTTGTAGCTTTTTATGGTCGTAGCTTGTTTGTAGCTTTTTCTTTATTTCTAGAGGTAGGATAGTGTAACCAAAATTTCTTGTCTTTGACTTTTTAAGAAGTCTAAATTTTACATGAAATGAAGTTCATTACATTACAAGGTTTTCTTTGTTTATTGACCATTTAGGTATGATATGTGAACTATACCTTGTTATGATACCATACATAAATCTTGTGCTTTAAAAGCTAACCTCTCTTTATGTAGGTTCATTTTCCATGTTTTCCTTCCTTGATACTCCATTTAGGGGAGTAATATTCAAGGGGGAGCATGAGTGTTGTACTATTTCACTTCACAACTCTTAGTTGTGTTTTAAATATGAAATTCTTTCATGACTTATCTTGTGCAACAACTAACCTTTTTCTTGTAGGTTCAAAATCCATGTCTCCTCTATTGGCACTCCATTTAGGGGGAGTATCGTCCAAGGGGGAGCTAGTGGTTACTTCCGCTTCGCTACTCTTCTTTTTGTTTCGAAAAAAAGGGGGAGAATTTAGATATAAACTTGTTTCAAAAATTTCTTTTCTTGTGCATATCACATCATCTTAGCAAAAACAAGTTTTTATACCTAACTTTATAAGACTTAACACTAAAACTAGTGACTTACTTATAAATAAAGTTTATGTTTTGTCATCAACAAAAAGGGGGAGATTGTTAATACAAATATCGCCTAAAAACGTTATTTATATTTTACGATCTTTGCTAAGTTTTGTTAATGACAAAGTATGAAGTTTAGCTATAAGTAAATCATCACTTTAAGTGTTTAAGTCTTGTTTAACTAAGGTTAACATTTCCTTTTAAACAAAACATTGTTTTTACTTCTTAAACTAAAATGAGTCTTGTCACATCATATTTATTTCTTAATATAGTAAGGTCACATCACATTTAGGGCAAGGTTTGTCATTATGCATTTATGGAAAGAAATGTGTTTGACTAGCTTTGATGTTGCTTACAAGTTTTGTGTTTGACTTAATTTAAGTGATGTGACATTGTTTGGTTGCTAGGAGTTATGAGACAAGACCTTGTTTGGTTTGAAGAGTTATTGTAAAAACCTACTGCAGACCCGGCGGTACCCTGGGGGTACACGGGCGGAACCCATCTGAGGGTTCCGCCTAATCCGCCAAGCATGCAGTGTGGTGTGCTATAAATACCAAGCCATAACTTGATTTTTGGCTAACCCTTTTAGGACATATATTCACATACTCTCTCTACTAACTCAGTAACCTTTTGATTTGTGATTCTCTTATGTAGGAAGGGATTTCACAAGATCATTCAAGAAGTTACAAGCTTCAACTCTAAAGTTGCAAGTCTTGGTAGCTTGGTCATGTATAAGCTTTGATAGTTTATACTTCATGTGTGTCATGTATATAGATGTAAGTGGTTAGTATTTTAGGCCTCAAAATACATAGTGTGTCGGGAGTTGTTGTACCCTTGTAAAAGAACTAACGGGAGTGGTTGTACCCTTGGAAAAGAACTCGACATCTAGCTTTGTGTCGGTAAAAGTGTAAGCGATGTACGGGAGTGGTTGAACCCATGTAAAAGAACTCGACATCTAGCTTAGTGTCGGTAAAAGTGTAAGCGACGAATGGGAGTGGTTGTACCCTTGTAAAAGAACTCGACATCTAGCTTAGTGTCGGTAAAAGTGTAAGCGACGTTGTAAAGGTTTTCTCCGCCGGTGAAAGGAGCTTGTTGATTAGTGCTTATAACTCTCGATTTGGAAACTCGGGGCGTGGATGTAGGGCAGGGAAAAAGAGTCCTTGTAGCCGAACCACGATAAACAATCGTGTTGTGGTTTGATCGTTTCTTTCTTTATCTTTGCTTATTACATGTTGTCTTTTAGTTATAATTGCTAATCACATATAAAGCTTTCCAAAAGAATTAAAACAAGTAAAGTTGTATTTATATCTTGAAACAAATGTAAAGCTTTTCAAAGAACTAAAACAAGCAAAGTTAGGATCATCACAAGTAAAGCTTTTCAAAATATGAAACAAGTAAAGTTAGAATTGTTATTCACATGAAAAGCTTTTCAAAGAATCAAACATATAAAGTTGTGTTTATATCTTTAAGCAAACGTAAAGTTTCTAAAAGGATATTTAAGCTAAATAAGAATCGAAAAAGCGGTAAACTATTCAACCCCCCTTCTAGTTTTCCACAATTATTATTACAAACATTAATGAAGTCTTAAGTCAATTAGTGAAGGATAAAACTGTTATTCTGCAAAAAAATAAGAAAAAAAATTGTAATAATGATATTTTTCTTAAATTGTGTATTTTTTTGTCCGTAGACAATTATTTTGCGAAGAACAAAGTATTTTTTTTGTAACGGACACGCAACCTGAAGCACCGATTATGTAAATTCTGTAACATCGTTTGGCCGTAAGGGACCTATTTTGCAACAAAAGGTAAACCTCAAGGACTGTTGTCACATTAAAAAAAAAAAAAAAAAAAAAAAAAAAAAAAAAAAAAAAAAAAAAAATAGCGACCAATCTGCGGCCATTACTAACGACCGTTAGTACTGTACATTCTGTTGTTCACAAGGCCCTTAGCAAAAAATGGATTGCTCCTAGCAATCCCACAGCCATCATTCAAGCATACAGTGCAGCAGGTTATGATTGTTGGGTGTGCACTAGCAGAAAAAAGAGTGCCCAATAGCAACTTTGTAAATGTACTTTAGAGTAATTATATTATTTTATATGGAGAAAGTTATATAGTGTATTTTAAAATTTAAAAAGATGAGTAAACGGCGGTGGATATCCATATAATTGATGGTTGCATCTCCTGGTCTCATCATGGGAAGCTTGTGATTACTCTTGTGGTTTCCTCATTCCTGTGCCTCCTATCATTTGATCTACTGTTGTCATCATTTAACAGCAAAAAGTAAAGGAATAAATTTTAAAAGAAATCATCACGATTTAGTTAAGTTCCTCCTTCCATTAAACAATTGAAATATACCTTGTTAATACATGTAACAATGTAAAAATACTCGATGGAAATTATGCAAAATATAGTTAGCAACTTAGCATAAATGACCAATAACTATTAGACCATCTCTAACCTCTACTCCAAAACATACTCCTTCTCTATATTTGTAGATTTGCGGCTTAAAAAATGGAGATATTTTTAGAAGAGGCTAATTATAATATATATCTAAAAGGCAGGATTTGGGTGTTTCAAATTATTGTAAGCAACAGTTGGAATAACAGTACCATTGCTGCACGAAATTGTACGAAACAGTTGGATTAACAGTGCCATTGTTACTCCCTAATAGCAAAAAACACTTCTAGATCTTTCTCTCTCACACAAATATCATTCTCTCTTCTACAAACCACTTTTACCACAAAAAACGCACACTAATTTACACAGCCACTTTCTTATTTCTTTCCCTCATTACGTAAACATGGACGCACACAGTCCTTACCTTTGAAAATGATGATATGATTCGATCAGACCACAAAAAAGAGGGGTTTCTTAGATCTAATGGAAAGCATCTAGCGGAATTGGCGACGAAAGTGTGCCAAGGATTCCGATGGGATCAAGAAAGGCGGTACACACCCTAATAAACTTGCTAACCGCCTCTTATTTCATGGTTTGATCCTTTTATTATTATTATTATTATTATTATTATTATTATTATAAAGAGTCAATCTTTTTTGTTTTGATTATGTGTACTATATGTTTCTTACAGTAATTGAGTAACTATTTGACATTATTAGGGGTTTCCTTTGATTATGGGTTGATTCTTTTTATTATTGTAGATTGTTGTTTATCATTTGAATTTTTTTTATGGCAATATGAAGGATGAGATGGTGAAGACTTTTGAGATATGAATGCTGCCTATTTTCAATTTTTTTTCTTCAGTATGAACTGGGCAAAAATTATGAGATGGTGAAAAATCATAAGGTGTGACTCTTAGAAGATCAAAACTTACTGTCTACTAAATTGTCATGCTTTTTTTTTTTCATCCTCATCTTCAGAACCATATTGACCCATTCCGCAAGCCACCCAATTTCTACATCTATTATTTGCTTCAAAGTTACCGATTTTAAAAAATGGGCTATTGTCCTTTATATTAAAAGACAATCTTTGCATTTTGCTAGAAAAATGGATTACGGAATAATTACGGGAATAAGTTGTGGCCCATTAGTTTGGTGGTTTTTAACTAGCAGAAGAATATAAGCAAGATTCGTGTTTGTTTGAGTTACAAGATTAGATAATATGTTTACTTCGTAATTAGATTTATAGAACCCCACATATCATACTTAACTTATTTAAGTCTCGATATAGGCTGAAATCGAATAAGCCAACATATAAGCTTAAATCAACACCCCCATAACTAGCTTAATGTATGTAAAGCTGGATAAAAGTCTCTACATGAAAGTTTAAACTGTGGTTAGGATTAGCCGGGACACTAAAAAGGGTGTTTGTTTAAAGCTTATTTTTCTGATTTATAGGATAATTGAACTTTTGAAAAGCTAATAACCACATTTTTTTTTTGGCTTTTATCAATAACCCGTAAACTCAACATGGTAAGCTCATTAGCTCAAATAATTGAGCTTATTAGTTTCTCAAAAGTTCAATAAGCTCATAAGTCAGGCAAATAAGTTTAAGCAAACACCCCTTAATTGATGTCAGACCAGGCATATGTTTCGCCCGAGAAAGTAATTTAAGTTAAGAATTAGGATACGGACTGTGGGTTGAAGTAGATGAGCATGTTTTTGTTCTTTGGACTGGAATTAGTGTTTGAATGAGTTTGCATAATAACAGTTGCTGATTGGGTTTTTTTTTGTAATTTTTTTGTAGAGGGAGTACTTTAAACAGGGGAAAATTGAAAAGTTCCACCAAATTTTGGAAGAAAGGTCCAGTCCTGGTACATTCCAATTCACTCGACATACAAACCTGTTTGCTTAATGTTTACTACTCAGCCTACACTAATCATCAATGTGACTTTTTGTGTCTCATTCAAACCTGTTTGTTTTGCAGAAATTGACAAATATTATGGAGATGTAAGATAGGTGATGTTTGGATTAGCTTATTATTTGGGCTTAGGAGCTTATATGAAAATTAGAAAAAGTTTATGCCTTATTTAGATCCATTATCCCAACTTGATACGCTCACAAGCCAAAAAAATAGTCTTATAAGATTTTCAAAATTGAAATAAGGCCATAAGTTCGGAATATAAGTTAATCTAAACACCCCAGTAGTCTTTTCCATAAGTACATATAGGTGGAAAAATTCGTGAATAGGCAAAAAAAATCCAAATTGAATTACATCTACTATAGTTATCCCTGATTTTTGTAATTCGTATATTACTATAAATGTTGAACAAGAGTAATTATGTTGATTATCTTGGTGTGCAGGTGGAAGCTCCCAAGAAGAAGGTGAAGAAATCGAACATACTTGAAGAAATAAAAGCACCAGAAAAAGAAGAATCACATCACGATTGATACAAATTCGCAGCCAGTTCTCAAAAAAACAAACACCACCTTTGTTGCCTTTTGGGGTTTCCAGGCCAAGTCTCACATGTGTGTTTTTTCATTTTTCAACTGCTTATTTGATTATTTGTGTATAATACACATAGTCTGCCATAAGTAGCTAGGAATTACAGAGTTTAAAATTGTTTAGATAAGAAAGGAAGGCGTTGCTTTGATTTTTTACAATTTAACACGACATATAAGTAGTTTTTAAGGTGTTTGGGATTGCTTATATTACTAACTGATATCAAGATAACGTTCTTTGAATAACCAATTTGGAGTTGCCTATTTCAATCATTAAGCACATAAGAAGTTTTAATGAGAAATGCAACTAATAATAACACCCCCTAATGATCAGTTTCTATTTTTTAATGTTTGTTTATACTAAAAAGGATTATGATTCTTTGCTAAAGGTCATATTATCAATTTTAGCTAATTTAGCAAGCATATTAGCTTTGTAACTTTGGAAAAGCTCATAACCTCACTTTCTCCGGCTTATGGCCTTATCAACTTGAACACTTGAGCTTTTGGCTTATCTAAAGTCATAAGCACATAAGCCAAAAAAATGTGGTTACGAGCTTTTCCGAAGTTACATAAGCTCATAAGCCTGCTACACAAACACCCCTAATTGTTTTGTAAACCATTTCTTACTTCTAAACAAAGTTTTAACGTTATCTAAATCTGGGTTACATGGTTTATCATTTGACACACTTTGATTGACAGGTCAGGCATTCTGATTGGGGAGTTGGAGGAATTTAAGCTGAAACGGCAATGCTTTGGCAGGTAACAACAGATATACTTATAATTTATAGTCCACATAAACAATTGAAAAAACAATTTTTGCCTAAACATTTGTGTTGTATTTGGCAGTGTATGTTTAATAGCTTACAAGTTGTAGGTGAGACCTATGGCAAGAAAGAGTGGGCTACAATATGGTCTTTTGCAAACAAGGTGAAAATCAATATTGTTTCCTATATATAATGGTATAGTGCTGTGTATTGAGTTCAAGGATACAATTTTACAGCAGTAGTTGTATAGAACAAAGTGGGAAGATCTTATTGCTGCTTTAGACAAGATAGAACACCTACATTTCATTCCTTGACAATACTCCGAAAAGGTAACATTCATTTATTCATTCATTTGTTATATATGTTACCATGTTTCTGAATACTGTAATTGATTAATTGAATCCTTTTACAATCATTGCCAAATACAGACCTGATAAAGGCTATGGGTGGTGGGCCGGGATATGGGTTCCAGAAGGGGTAGTTAAATTTTTGATAATGCTACGCCTACTATTTTGTCAAATGGGTCTTTTATGTAGTCGTTCAGTATGCATAGGTGCCTAACTACTTTAGATTGGATTTCTTTTCATTTAAATAGCTCAACTCAGTCATTTTATCAAGGTTGACAACAACATAAACCAAGATATTCATGGATTACTAAATTTGAGTCACGTTTTTTCCATCTCAGGGTAACGTGCTTGCTAATCCTCATACAGATTCAAGTAGCGACTACAATTCAAGAATCCCATATGCTCACAATATGGCACTCTTACCATCTGGAATTTACAAGGTACCTAAATACGTAAGCTATAGTTATATGAACATTATAGTAAGTGCACCAATCAGATTTGCGACATGTCCTAGAATTAATTAAGTTACATATTTTTGCAGTCATAAAATTGCCATGGAGAGTACTTGAATGTACATCCGAACAACAGTATGTGTGTACATCAATGATTGACTGCACGGGTCATCAATGATTGACTGACATTAACGCCAACCAGTGCTCACGGTGATTTCTTTGAGTCGTTTGGTTTTGCAAAATTGACTACAGCTTCTAAGTGGTTCAAGGTTTGTCCGTCTCTTACAACTATTTTTTTGCCAAATTATATTGTTGTGACAGATGCTTAGTGTACAATCTTAGGATACACTGGTATGCAATGGTTCAAGGCTGCCGACTTTTCAAAACCTCAAACTAAATATTTGTGACAACTCATTTTTTTAGGCTTTCTCAAAATTACAAGTCTGATTAGATTTTTCCTTTAACAATTTTTCATTCTGTAAGAAAAGTCGAATGCACCAGTGACACTCCTTCATCTACACATGCTGCATTTTCCATGAAAGTTCGCTAAATTAGTGGGTCTAATGTGTGCATAGTGCAACTTATTGTTAATTACGATGATTAGTGAACCTACTGTAATATACTTTTGAGGGTAACTAATTAAGTTAGTTTTATTGTACATGCTTATTCAAGCTACTAAAGAGTGTCTGATGGGCTGATGTTAATTGATTAGTTATGAGGCCACAAATTGTTTGAAATGGTCAGTTCAACTCAATGTGTCGGTTACATTTTCAGGTTCTTAATGTTCTAAACTTGCAGCCGAAACTGGACCAATGAAAGAAGCGGCACCTAAACCACCTCCAATTGGACCCAACAGAGGAGCCAGGGAAACAATGGAGGAAGTTCCTTGATAGCAATCAGAATATCGAGTTTGTATTTCATTTGTTCACTTACTTTTGTATTTTTTTTGGGTTTACCAGTCTTACATTGGTGCTACGGCTACAGTTACTCAAAAACATATTGAGAAAATTGCAAAAATCGTCCTTGTGGTTTGGCCAAATTGCACGTTTAGTCCGTACTGTTCATTAAGTGCAAAAACGATCCGGATTTGGCACTGTTTCATGCCCTTTTAGTCCCCCAAAAGTTACTCCGTTTATTTCCACCGTTTGGCATTACACGTGAGTGGCACACAAAGGGTATTTTAGCCTTTTACCTTTTAATGATAAAATAAAGAAACACAATCATAATATAATACCCAGTTTTATTTTCCCCCAAATCACATTTATCCCCAAATCACCGCATATCCCCAAAACTTGTGTAAAACCCTAATTTCTCATCCCTACTATTGAAACCCGTTGTAATTTCAGTCCTTGTAGTTACAGGTGGTTATAAAGATGAATAAGCCACCTTCATATCCAATATTCATGTGTAGAAAGGTTGGCGTATCAGTTGATCCAAACACAATTTATGGTAAGAACATAAGTTTTTTTTATTGAAATAATCACTTATTTGATAATACATTTTTAGCTCATTGATTTTTTTTTATTTTTTATTTTTTTTGCATTATGATACAGGTGGTTCCAAGTCCATGTTTACTATGAAGTTGAATCATAGTGGATACTTCACAGAGCCACCAAATAGGATGTATATTACAGGTGAGACAATATACTTGGATTACATTGATGTTGATCACCTTAATGTTGAGGGAATAAACAGAATCATGGGACAACTAGGGTATGATTCTAGTGAGATTATGTTTTATTTCTTTAGGATGCCTAACAAAGGTTTAGATCATGGTTTAAGGTCAGTGACTTGTGATGATGATTTAGTTAAGTTGGTAAAAGTAGTGGAAACAAATAAGGAGATAGAATTCTTTGTTGAGCATTGGATTACCACAGTTGATGAGGATGATGTAGATGCTGAAAATGGTGAGAACAGAGGCCTTGATGATGTAGGTGATGAAAATGTAGATGCTGAAAATGACACAGAAAAGAACAAGGAAGATATTGTTGATGAGGAGCATATTATTGATGAGTTGGAAGTGAACATGGATGATTTTAGGGACAATATTGGTAGTGAAACCTATGTTGACCCAAGTGGAAGACCTCATTTTGAAGTCACAGATGAAGCTTTAGAGGTTGTGGACTATGAATCATTTGATAGTGATGTAGGTGATGATGATGATGCTACCAGTGTTGCAAGGAGGAACCTTAGGAAGCTTAGAAAGACTGGTGGTGGATCAGCTGGTGTTGTCAACAAGTTGTTTATTGGACAAGAGTTTGCTAACAGGAAAGAAGCTAAGGATTTGATTAAAGCACATGCAGTGGAAACAAGAAGAAAGATTCACATTGTAAAGAATGATAATGAAAGGGTACAAGGAAAATGTAGAGGTGTGATCCCATGTGATAAAGGGAATCTAGCTGATGGTGGGTCACAGTCACAAGAAAAAGTGTGTAAGGGTAAAAGTAAGTCACATGGTGAGACATCAACTGCAGGGTCAAAAGGAAAAAAACAAATGAAGTATCAGTAAACTTGAAATTACCATTTATACTTGAACATTCATACATATAACAAAATTCATCGACTAAAGTCAATGTTTAAGTTCAAGTTATAGTTTTACAGCTGCCATTAATCAGCTTACAACAAGAAAGTAGCTAAAAAAAGACCCAACTACAAATCAACCACATCTTCAATCTTTGTCTTCCAGCTGCCATTTCAACCAATGATTCTTGAAGCCGATTTCTTGACCTAAGTAGACCTGGAATGATTTGCACTGACCGAGCACACATTGGAGGATCAAGCCAATCAAAAAACCCACAATCCCTTCCCTACACATGAGTACTTCAATCAATAACTTGTGGTTGAAATATAACTACAAATTAATACTTACAAAAATTTCTGCACATGAGTGAAAACGGCGTCCTGGGTTGAAGTCTGTCCATGAAGTACGAACACGGGTTTACCACAGAAACAAGTCACCATTTTAATGAATTGATTTTGCCCCTTTCACTTTTTTAGGGTTAGGGTTTTAATTTTTTAGGTGTGTTTTGGATTTGGGGACCAGTGTTTGGAGTGGATAAGTGGTGGGATGGGGTATTATATTATGATTGTGTTTGTTTATTTTATTAGTAAAAGGTAAAAGTCTAAAATACCCTTTGTGTGCCACTCACGTGTAATGCCAAACGGTGGAAATAAACGGAGTAACTTTTGGGGACTAAAAGCGCATCAAACAGTGCCAAATCTAGATCGTTTTTGCACTTAATGAATAGTACGGACTAAACGTGCAATTTGGCCAAACCACAAGGACGATTTTTGAAATTTTCTCAAACATATTTAAAGCAGATGAGCACTCTTACTAAGCAATCCCAAACACTCCCTTAAGTGGTCTTTCTTTTTCTGATTTGGTATTCATCATTTTGTTTGGTTTGCGCAGATGTAAACTGCAACTTTCGGCTAAAGTGAGTTGACTGCTACCATCAAACATGTAGCTAACAGATTCATATTTGATTAGGTAATCTCTTTTTCAGTACAAGTATCGTAATATTTACCAATATATCTTCCAATTTTAAAAATCAAGAACTAGAAATACTACGAACAAGTCAAAGAATATGTCTTAGTTTTGATTTTGGAAATACAAATGTTATTTTTGAAGTTGTATTGTCAATGGAAGTATGAAATTATGTATCCTGGGGATTGCAGGACATAGCCATTGCAGCCTCAAGGGCCAGTGACGCTATTGCCAGACTACAATTGGTTTCGTCACCGTACTTTTCAGCTTCGATGATAGGGTCTTTATTTTCTTTGGCTGATGCTTTATCACCAATCAAATTAAAAATCTTGAAGAGTAAACAAGTTCGACTGAAGACAGAAGCCAGGTTCTGAACAAACTTAAACTAAATGACAGTAAGTCAATACACAAACTTGCTGCAAGAGTTGATTAGTTCATGAGAAAATAACACTCACTCTTACTACTTCAATTATTGGTACTATAGTTTATTTAAAAACCATGTGAAGATTGTATGATTAAAACTTGCAGTTGAATTACCATTTATTACCTAAAAACTTGCAACAACCTTTTTTTAATCTGATGCATGTTTTCATTGTGATTATGATATATATAGAAACAAAAGCAGGCCAAACATGTCGGGTTAATTTGTGTCGTTATTGGGTCATAGCTAATAGTAGCACTATGCGATTTTAGTGCAGCATGGTAGATGGAAAGTTAACAAGTTCCAGCTTTAAATGTTTTAAACTTTAAACTAGGAAAACCTAGGCCCAATAAATAAGTTAATACAACTTTTTCAATATAATAAAACCAACAAAATTTAAGATGCCTTTACACATACCAACAAGAAACGATAAATAGGAAAACGAAAAACTCGACACTATCGACAAACCAATCCCGCGGCAACGCGCGGGTTACCACGCTTGTTTCACTCTAAATATGAAGATGTATTATTCATCCTCCACAAATGGAATCTATTGTTTAATCAGCTAATAATCACTCTAAACTATTAACTAGTTATTGTAAGACCGGATGCAATTGAGGGTAAGGGCTTACTTTTACCTCCACCCATCACACACCCACCCTTACTAGACTTGAGAGATATTTATGAGCCATAACGTCATACGTGTCTCGGCTTACACATTGTCGCTGCCAAGGTAAATCTCTTTGTTAGGTACTTCGTAGCCATTTAAAAAAATAATAAAAAAAAAAAAAAAAAAAAAAAAAAAAAAAAAAAAAAAAAATTGGTGTCTACTAGCAGGTACCTAGAAATGGTCTTAATTTGCCATGTCTGAACTTGGTAAAAAATAATAATAATAATAATAATAATAATAATAATAATAATAATAATAATAATAATAAGTTCCAATAAACAGAAGAATCCTAAAACACATGTTTCGAGCCAGTCCGCGACAGTGTTTCGTAAATTACTAAAACAATTTACTACCACAATGAATAAGTGCATACAAGTTTGACAAGAGCAGCTTTAATTTCTATATCACAAAGAAGAGCCAAAACAAAATACAATTACAAACGCAAAAAGAAACAATATGCAAGATAATTATTATATTTTACCTATACTGATTTCATTGAAATTCCACAACTTCGATAAACAAGTGTATACATATGATATTAATACGTGTGAAACTAAAACCACGTATACAGCAAAGCCTAAAACTTTGATCTTATTAAACCATTAGCAAAACAAAAATCAAAACACATTTCCTTTTATATGTAAGGTGTCAACAACACCTTACTACCTTAGATACAACATATTTAACATACACCATGTTGGTTAATAGTATCGGTGATGGTGTCAGCGTCATTTGCATCGGTGGTAGAGGCTACCGCTCCACCAACAACAGAAGTCGGGGCGTCGGTGGATGCAGCCGCTCCACGCCCCGGCTGCACTTGTTGGTGGCCGTGTGTGCCGTAGCCCTTCTCCTTATAGTCCTCTAAATCTTTGTACTGTGTATAAGGACTATCGTTTACTTGCTCAGGTAATCCTTGTGATTTCTGTCCCTCTTGCGGCTTTGGTTTCTGGTCTGACATGTTTTTGTTACTCGATATTTTGGTGTTTTCTTCATAGGATCGATGTTTATTAACATAGGCAGCTTTTATGTGTGTAAAAGCGTTTGACGTGTTTGCGTTTCGCCACGTGGTGTATACGTGGTTTACTCTCAGAAGAGGTGTAGGGTGTAGCGTGCATGTAGGATGTTGTTTTGGAGTTGGAGGACGTTATGGATTGGGCTAAAGCAACGACACACGGGTTAAAGCAACGACACACGGGTGTTTGTTTCGACTTTTGTAAATCGCGGGTTTATAACTTACGTGGTTTTAAACTATCATAAATTTACTTTTTGTGATTTATGTTTAAAAAGTTTAATTTTTAAAATGATTATTATGATACGATAAACTTTTATAAGTTAAAAAATTTCAAAATAAATTAAAAAAATGATTTTATATAATATGAAGATACTTTAGTAAAGTTGTGAGATTGTGAGCCATTGGATTAATCAAATGTTTTTTGATTTGAGCAATTTGATCAAATCCAATGACTCATAATCTCACAACTTTACTAACGTTGTGTTTATAACTTTAGAGTTCTATAAAATATAAGTTGAAAACCAAAATTATAAGCCAAAACAAAATTATTCATACCCCCATAAATGTGAGAGCAAAATGTAAAGGGAGAATAATTTACTGTCAAAAACTCAAAATAGTTAACAAAAAGTTATAAGATGACGTGGAGTAATTTATCGCTAATTTATTTTATTAAAATGTTCTAGGTCACTAATAAAAGTTTGTGTTGTATAAAACCAACAACCGCGAGCTAAAGCGGATAACGCGATCACAATAACTCCAACACAGTCGAGCAAATACACACCAAAAGATCAAGAATCGACTAAAGTAAAATCCACACATATATGCTCATAATGCTTCGTTTATTAAGAGACGAGAAAAGAATGTTACCGTACAATGACTCCTCCCCCTCACCTCCTTCTTGTAGAGATGAGGGGGAAGAAAACCAACCCTAACAAGAGTAGAAACCGGCTGTAACAAGGAGGATAACTAGACTCACGAATGCTTGGACTAAGCAAGCGTTTATCACCCTATATATAGGTGTTATAGTCGGCTATGCATTGTCTAATGCATGAACCGACATACATACATACATACATACATACATACATACATACATACATACATACATACATACATACATACATACACACATACATATTTGACTACAACTTGAACTATAGTTTCTCTAAAGCCCCTATACTATCTAACTATCATCACTAATATTTAACAATTTTCACCTTAGTGGTGATAGTTAGTCTTCTCCGATATGCATCAACTTCAACCTATGATGGAACCTCGGGCCGGGGACAGCCTTCGTCAAGGCACCAGTAGCAAAACCACTACTAACCATAGTTTAGCATCTGACTCCGTCAAGAGTCCATTAAGTCAAATAATCTCCTTTACAGCATCCGTAAGTGTCATAGACGCCGCTTTAGTTGTCAACAAAGCCTCCTTGTGCAGCATTATAGCTTTTGAGCTTTCTTCACATCCTTGTATCATAAACCCGTACATTGTGATTGATCTACCCATGACAGTGATCGATCTACCCATAGCGTAGTCAAAATCCACAAAAACCTGTATGTATGTCTGTAATCCACGATCGAACCTATCCAACATACCCACATCTACAGATGCTATGTCAGGTCTCGTGCAGACCATCTGATACTCATGGCTTCCAACCGCATATATATGACCACTTACCATTCTTTTCCTCATTATAGTCCCTTGATACACTACCCTCCAACGATAGTATGGAGTGTCCCTCCAACAAAGTCTGTACCCTTTGAGAACCCTGGACTGTGACCCCCTCAGAGTATTACCACTCTGATCCCTGATGATCTCCATACCAAGTATATTTCCTTTTGCTTTATCCAGCAATCCCTTGGTATCCCAGATCTCAGCCTTGCATCCGCAAGAAAAAACCATACCATCTATATAAAGAAATGATGTATGAAGATACTTGGTGTATACTCCCAGTAATAGCCATTGTTGTCATCACTGTTTTTCCTGCTACCGTTGCTGAGCACAAACACATATGACCGAGTATCCATTTTTTCTTTCAATCTAGCCTTCCACTTGGAAATCACCTCACAAGCAACTATATCATTGAAAGTCATTGACTCATGTGCGTATATCTTCTCCACTGCAGCAACTGCGAAAGCAGCCTCATTATTGTCTTCTCTATACACGTCTAGTTCCTATGCTAAGTGTTGCTCCCTATCACGTGCTGAATGATAGTCTATCAAATCCTGAGTTTGTAATTCCTGTGAACTAGCTACCTGACCGACATTCCCCTGAGGTTCTACCTCAAATGTATGATCCCTAAGCAGTTCCACCTCAAACTCAACACCCTGCAACATATGCACAGAACTCGTACCGACACTAGAACCAATGAAAGTTTTCTTGTATTCCTCACTCTCATTGTAACCCATATTCATGTAAAGCACTACCTTTGAAGTAACGTCATCAAACCTCCAAAGCTTATTACCCACTATACCTTTATGGTATCCCAGGAATATGCACTTAACCTTAACCGGTTCAAGCATCCCTTGCTTATTACTAGCAAGCCAACCAAAAAACCCTAACATATCTATAGGCCTCTTGAATCCTATCGCTGATGATGGTGACCTATGCATGAGATATGTAGACATGGTTGTATCCTCTGCCCAAAAAACCTTGGACAGACCAGACTGAATCAGAAAACAATGTACCTTAGCCAAGAGTGTCATGTTCGTCTTCTCAACCAACCCATCCTGCTGCTGTAGCCCTGCAACACCTAAATGTCTGGCAACCTCACTCTTCATACATTGTTGTGTAGACCTTTGATTACAAGACTCAAGAAAATTACCTTTCTTGATCTTCCTTTCAGTCTGAGATTCTCCTAACTGCTTCCTACCCTTGAATGTATTCCCGGTCACTGCCTGACCATCCAGGGTATATACGCAATTAGCCTTCCTTGTTCCTGATAAAACCACCAGTGAACCCTTTATAACCTTGATCTTGTCCGACTGCATCTTCACGGTAAAACCCTATTTTTCAAGAGTACCCAGCGATATCAAGTTTTGCCTTAATTTCGGAACATCTTGACGTTGTCAAACACGAAACTTGACCCATCCCTCATCCGTACTTGAACCTTACCTGTCCCCCGTACGCGGCATTCCCTGCCATCACCCAGCAGTACATTACCACCGTCATACTCTTCAAAATAAAACAAGTAATCTCTCCTTTATTTCATATGGTATGAGCCCCCTGAATCCGTGATCCAGTCTAGTAGTTCTTTAACACTCATAGCCATCATAACATCAGCACTGCCATACCCATCAGTTCCAAAACAGGATACTTGATCTTTATTCCTTATAAAACCTTGAGATTTCTTGTGATTATACCTGGGACAATCCCTCTTTAAATGCTCCTCAGACTGACATATACAACACTTGAGTCGGATGTTTTTTCCCAGTGACGTTGACTATGCACTACCTTTACCCTACTGCATATCACTTTGAGCAGATTTCCCCCTCACAAATAATCCTTCACCAACATCAACCTTTGCTTCCATTATCTTCTGAAGTTCCCTAGAATGAAATGTCGCGACTACGTCTTCTAGCTTCAAAGAATTCCAACCATATAGCAAGTATCCACAAAATTACCGTAAGACGATGGTAAAGATGTGAGTAATAATAATGCCTGGTCCTCATCCGATATAACAATACCTAAACCCGCTAAGTCACCTACCAGCTTGTGAAACTCATCAATATCAGTCTGACTCTTACTCGGATGCATGTGAAAAGTATATAACTTCTTTTTCTAGTACAAACAATTAGCTAGAGACTTTTTCATATATAAAGTCTCTAACTTTTTCCAAATTCCCGCTGCAGTCGTCTCTTTGGTGATCTCTTGTAGGACCCGATCACACAAACACAAAATCCCTTTTGTGAATTTTCTTACACAAAAACCACAATCTAGCAAAGTTACTAGTGTGTGACAAAATCTTGCTTTATCGATATAACCTTAAGAATAAACCTTCTTAGAAATCGATCAAACCAAGTAACCCTTCAAAAATACCTTTTCTTACTCAAATATCGATTGAACCTTGGAAATCAAATCATCCAACAAATCGACAACCCTTGAATAGAGAAAGTACCCAACACTTTTTGAAGTAACCCTTATCGTACTTTATTTTTGCAAAATATATTTCTTGTAACCTAAGAAACCTTGCAACCTCGACAAGTCTTAGACTTTCTTTTCTCCAACCCTTTGTTTATTCTGATAACTTTGTGATATGAACCTCACAACATCGAATTAAACAAAATACCCGTGTGTAATCCCTTCAAAGAACGTAGCTTCTTGTTTTAAAATCGATTAAACCTTGAAAAATCCTTTCAAAAATCGATAACCTTTTAAAACTAAAGAAAACCACAAACCTTACATTTATTAAATGTTTTTCCTATAAGGAACAAACAACCTTATGTTTATTAAATCGTTTTCCTATAAGGAATAAACAACGATTATAAAAACACCCCCTTTGAAGTCTTTTAAGTCGGTTTGCATGCAAAAAAGGAAACAAACCCACCACCTTTTTACGTCTTTAGCAACTGGAAACAAAATATGTCAATCTTGCGATATATAAAATCTTCTATGTTTTATAAGAACTTTAAAAAAAAAATCCTTTCCCTTTTCAAACCTTCGACACCAAAGAAAACTTTGTTATTTTTAGTAACTGAAAAACTGACAAACCTTGAACGTTTTGTTAAACCGTGTCAATAACCTCGACGACTCTAAAGTCAAATAACCCCTTTTAATGTCGATATAACCTGGTGGCACAAAACAAGCAGAAAACATTCGACATCTTTTGAAGCTCTATAGAACCTGTCTTCAAAGAAACTTTGTATCGAATAATGGTGTGGAAAGACCTCCAAACAAACCTGCTGTTTGTTTCTTTAACCCTTGAAATCAAAAAACTGGACACCAAAACCTGCAATAAAAGTCTTGACCTTCAAGAAAAACTTTGCGATCCAAGAATGCTAGCAAACCCTAGACACCTTTGAAGCTTCAAACCCGAAACCCCAAGATAACTTTGTGTCGATCAAGTTCAAGAATAAAGGTCCTTGAACAAAAGAAAACTCTTTGCCACTTTCTGAACCTTCGACAACTTGTTGCCCAAGTTATGTTGATCGCACCTAGCTGCTACCCGAGACCCGAACAAGGCTCTGATACCACTTGTTGTATAAAACCAACAACCGCAAGCTAGAGCGGATAACGCGATTATAAGAACTCCAACACAGTCGAGCAAATACACACCAAATGATCATGAATCGACTAAAGTAAAACCCACACGTATATGCTCCTAATGATTCGTTTATTAAGAGACGAGAAAAGAATGTTACCGTACAATGACCCCTCCCCCTCACCTCCTTCTTGTAGAGATGAGGGGGAAGAAAACCAACCCTAACAAGAGTAGAAACCGGCTGTAACAAGGAGGATAACTAGACTCACGAATGCTTGGACTAAAACAAGAACCAAAGTTCCATTTAACCCCCTAAAGAATCTAATATGTATAATATATATATATATATATATAGAATCATCCCTCAAGAGCAATTTGAACCCTAGCGAACACTATTCTTTGAGTTAAACGATCAATCCCCCGGTACTTGCCACTACAGTATACTACAACAGTAAGGTACACTGCCTGGTGGGGATTGCAAGCTTCTTAAGATCCCTTGAGAGGTAAAACCTTGTGCAAGGTTGCAAAAGCACGCATCAAGTTTTTGGCACCGCAGCCCGGGGAATAGTTATTGTTTAGGTTGAAATTTCTTTTTATTAGAAACCTAGCCTAACATGTTAACATAAAGACAAGCATAAGATTGAATCAAACAACACATAGACATATTGAATGATTATTGGAAGACTTATCTTTAATTAATCATTGATGAAAGAAGGGTTTGAAACCCTTACAAGAAGGTTAAAATTCATCCTAGGGTTTATGGTGAAGTTCCTCCAAAAGTTCTCTCCCTAATGAATGAAAATTAGAAAACTATATATATAGAATACAATCTGACGGCGTCACTTTATAATCTTCATTGGTCGTCACCTTATAAGTTTTACGTGACAGCCTAGGCGTCACAAAGGGTGACGTCGTCACCCTTTAAGTCCAAAAAACTTTCTAGCGCGTCTCATGTAAACTTTATATCCACCACTTTGCCAACACATGACGCCGTCACCTTTAGAGTGCGACACCGTCAGGCACTATTTTCAGCTTGATTTCTGCAGACTTTGTCATTTTCTTCACTTTTCGTTCCAAAAACGTCCAAAATACTTCCTTTTCTAGATTTCTTCTCCAAAGTACCTAAAATGACAAAAGGAACGATTTGAGCCAATATTTGATCAAATAATCACGACTTAGGGCTTAAATGACCCCCTAAAAGCGTAACACTTTTCGCCTTATCACTCCTCACTCTTGTAGTAGATCAAAATGTCGTCGATGAATAAAATCACAAACTTATCCAAATATGGTTTACACACTTGGTTCATGAGATCCATGAATACTGCAGGTGCGTTTGTCAAACCAAATGGCATCACATGAAACTCATAATAACCATAACAGGTTTTGAATGTTGTCTTAGGAATATCCTCTTCCCGAACTCTGAGTTGATGGTACCCCCGATCGCAAGTCTATCTTAGAGTAGAAATCTGATCCCTGAAGCTGATCAAACAGATCGTTGATTCTCGGTAATGGGAAGCGGTTCTTCACTATCAACTTGTTCAGCTCACGATAGTCGATATACATTCTAAACGATCCATCTTTCTTCTTCACGAATAACACTAGAGCTCCCTAAGGCGATGAACTAGGTCGGATAAACCCTTTATCCATCAACTCTTGCAATTGCTTAGATATCTCTTCCATTTCTGACAGAGGTAATCGGTACGGTGCACACGCTACAGGTGCAGCTCCCGGAACTAAGTCGATACGAAACTCTACTTATCGAACTGGTGGAAGTCCTGGCAAATCCTCAGGAAAATCACGCACTATAGAAACATCCTCGAGTCGCTTCTCTCCCGACTCCTTCTTAGCCATGTGTGCTAGGAATGCATGATATCCTTTCTCGATGTACTTCAAGGTCTTAATACATGATATGATGTTCAAACACGTTCTACTACGATCACCTGGAACGATCAAAGTCTCACCATTGAGAGAAATATGAACAACTCGCTCTCCACAAACAATACTCGCTGGTTCATAGATAACCAATCCATTCCAACTACTACGTCGAAACTCCCAAGCTCGATCGACGCAAGGTCAATATTAAACAAATGATCTAAAAGGTTTAGGGTACAGCCACGGATTACGGTACAGGTGTCAACTAAGTTGCCATTAGCTAGCTCGATGCTATAACTGGTATCTAAAAGGGTTGGGGTAAGCCTAAGTAGCGGTGAAATCTTAGAAGATACGAAACTCATATCGGCACCCGAATCAAATAAAAATTTAATGCGAAGGTTGTTGAGAAGAAACGTACCGGTGACTACATTCGGTTTCTGTTGTTGCTCTCCATTTCCCATCACATACACCTTAGCACGGGCACCTCCATTTCCTTGGCCTGCATTCTTTGGGCATTGACTCCTAAAATGTCCACGCTCTCCACATCGGTAACAAGTTACCACTGGCTAAGCATTTGCCCCAGTAGCAACAGCTCTGCTCCTACAATTCTTAGCAACATGACCAATCTTTTGACACTTGAAAAACTAACTGCACACGGCCCAGCATGATGCTGGTGACACTTTTCACAAAGCGGCTGCTGCCCATCATATCTCCCTGCTTGTGCTGGCACGGCCACAATAGCTTTAATAGTCTGTTGGTGGTGGTGGTGGTGATTGTTATTA
>JARVZY010001848.1:0-30151 GCA_030686995.1 Artemisia argyi
GATTTTTGCAACATTGATATGAACAAAATACAAAAAATTGCTTAAATGCTAAAAGTTTAAGTATAAAAACCAACTGGGATAGCTTAGTTGGCCACCAAGGGTAACCTTGGGGAGGCATTCTTGGAGAGGTCTCAGGTTCGAGTCTCACCATGGACCTTCAGGGGCTCGAAAAAACAGTAGCAGGAGTGTGGTTTATCCCCTAAGGAGAAAGGTTCGATGCTTGCATACTGCCCAATTGGATGTCAATGTGGGCTCGAAACACTAACTACTAACTCGCTGTTCAATAATAATAATAAAAATATAGCATTAAAAAGTTGCTTAGACAATGCTAAAAAAAGAATGAAAAATTAAATACTACATTTTTAAATAATGTGATTTGCTAAACAATGACCAAAGGGCAATGCTTAAAGCAACGAGAAACACTAATATAAAAGAAGTTTGGACTTTGTTAAATTAAAAATGACTGTATATTTAAGTTAATTTTTATGTTTATTTATTATGTATTAAATACATAAGTAGTTGAAATATGAAAAAAAAAAAAAAAAAAAAAAAAAAAAAAAAAAAATTATTTAATGTGCCTTAAGCATTGTCAACTGAACATTATTTAGCAAAACCCTGTCGTCAACACCGCGACCGTAGTGTTGCGTGGATTTGTTGTTCGCAGACTGGGCTATGGTCCACACAAACAAGACAAGCATTGTATCAACTTTCAAAAACAGTTGTACGTATATATTGAGCAAGTCAAAATGATAAAATACAACGAAATATCTTTGTTATCTAAACTTGAAGCTTGAATATATTACAAAACAAATATTCAAATTCAAAGCATTAATTAGTTCTTACTTTGTGCAGTTATAAGGCAGAACATGCATGCAACACCTCCAGACGTACTGTATATGTTTCTTTTAGAAAATCCTAAACGAGATGGGAGTTTGGTGAATAACCAACTTAGCTGGCTGCTAAATATATAGCTTGGAATGTATGTCTAGAATCTAGATACACGTAAAGTATATTAGAAAGAAAGGATTATGTGAGAAGAAAGGGGATGTGCGTGATTATCATGTAGAGAGAAGGAGAATGGAATTCTTTACGAAACTATAGTAAAAATCAAAGTATGTTATAGAGAGCAGGGCCGTTTTTGAGGGTATGCAAGACAAGCGACCACTCAGGGACCTAAAATTTTTAGAGGCCTCGAAATTTTTCCCGTTGATAGTATTATGCATGCGTACACATTTTTTTCACAAAGAAAATAATATTTAGATGAAAAAATATCTTAAATAAGTAATATATTAAAACTATTAGATAACTAATTGCATTATATTTTATAAACGGTGACATTTTATATATAACATTCCTTCTCGAAATGCTTTATTTTGTAATTTCGTCGAGGACTTTTAAAAAAATTTAGAATTCATGGACGACCCTGATAGAGAGGTGTGCGAAAATCATGCATGATTCTTAGTATTTGTTATGGGGTTTTGGACTTTTGGTTTTAAGGAATAAGAATCAAAGCAATATAAACAATTAAGTTTGGTATCGATCTTGGCATTTATTAAAATGTCGGTTCATATGTACCGACTTGTAGCCTATGATACATTTGTCATATGTGGTCACGCTTCACAACTAAAAAGCTGTGGTTGTATGTCCGGGACAAAATAGTAGATTTCTTCCTAATATATAAAAGAATAAGTATCTTTTCAAGTTAACGTCTCATATTATTCATGTTGTACCAATTAAAAACAAGAAAATGATAAAATGGCTGATCACCATTAATTTAAACGAAAGACCCATTACTTTACTTACTCTCACAATATTACCATAAGAAAATGAGAAAGTTAAACTTGAGATGATTTTATTTTAATCATAATAAAAAACGCCGCAACCGTGAAAGTAAGGAAGTTGTAAATGACAAAAATGTAACTATATGCTATAACAATTTTCTTGAACCATTTGCTCAAATTTAATGGTCCATTACTAAAAATAAATATGAAAGTAATGACCGAGTTTAACATACCACCCTTTTTAAAGTATACTTAAAAAAAAAAAAAAAAAAAAAAAAAAAAAAAAAAAAAAAGGCCAATGAATTAGCTAAAGTAAAACTGACATTCTGATGAAAAGTAAGAATAATAAACCAGTAACAATTATGTTTTTTTTATATTATGTGTTTTTTTGCGGAGATAATTATTTTGGGATTGAGAGAGTAACAGGGCTTTTGTCAATGGATTATGGATGAGATCTAGCTTGAAAAACGTAATTAAAACCCAGTTTTGTGCCTAAGAAAGAACATTATAATGACGAAAACAACGTTAAGCTTACATTGAATTTATAATTCTAGAACATGGATAAAAAAATTAAAATATAATAAATGAGTAAAAGCGGAGAATAACCGGTTGAAAAAGAATAACCACGTCGATAATCAACTGCTTAATTGGTTCCATATATGCTCGAAACAACTATGCGATCATGTAGCCTTTGTGTCCTTCAAAGCCTTAATTAACAGCATATAGACAGTTTGAATCACAGTAAGAACAAACAGGACGATTCCAGCAATTAGAGCAATGATATTCCATGGATTACTGAAATACTTACGCCTCGACTCTGCAATAAGGTTGGGCAATTTAGCATTGTAGTACTTATCTATTTGCTCCCATCCACAATGGTAATAGAAAACTTTAAAGGGAACCTAAGTGAGGGTATAATGAGATTTATATAGGAAAATGTTTTGTACCTTGTGTGAACCCTATTGCACCCTTAGGGACTAAGATAATAAATATATGCTAGGTGGCAAGTATAGTTTACCAATTCTTTTAGGATTTCGTTCTTGAGGCAAATTTAGGAGTCGGAATGACTTCCCGTAACATTTTTATTAATTGCATCGAAATTTTTTATTTCAGGGTACCCGCCGCTGCAACGCGCGAGTACCATGCTAGTTCATTATAACATGCCTTTGTAAATTACACAAAAATGAAATACCGGATTAAAAAAAAAAAAAAAAAAAAAAAAAAAAAGCACTGACGGCATACTATAAATCAAGTTCCAAACAAAACGTATTTTTTTAAAGAAAATACTTATCTAAAATGTATCAAAATTGTCATATTTAAGAGCCCGTTAGTTTGTAGATGGGTTTAGCATTATAATTTGAGTTTGGATTTGGATTAGAATTATAATTAGGATTAGGATTAGGATTATGATTTTGATTTGATTTGATTTAGGAGAGATAAATTATAAAAGTTGTTTGTTTTATATTGGGGTTAGGAATAAAATAAATTATTTAAAAATTTAAATGATATTAAAAACTATGAAGTAATAATATACCAATTGAATAAAACATAACAATTGACAAAATTCTAAACTATTAAAAAGCACCCATTTTATCAAAACCACCCAACCTCATTACATCTATGTGTATTTTATTACCGTTTTAACGAAGAAGGTTAAAATGTTTATTCTATATGAACAAAATACAAAAAAAATGCTTAAATGCTAAAAGTTTAAGTATAAAAACCAGCTGGGATAGCTTAGTTGGCTAACAAAGGTAACCTTGGGGAGGTATTTTTGGAGAGGTCTCAGGTTCGAGTTTCACCATGGACCTTCAGGGGTCATACTGCCCAATTGGATGTCACTGTGGCTCGAATCATAACTACTAACTCGCCGTTCAATAATAATAATAATAATAATAATAATAATAATAATAATAATAATAATAATAATAATAATAATAATAATAATAATAATAATAATATAGCATTAAAAAGTTGCTTAGACAATGCTAAAAAAAGAATGAAAAATTAAATACTACATTTTTAAATAATGTGATTTGCTAAACAATGACCAAAGGGCAATGTTTAAAGCAGCGAGAAACATTAATATAAAAGAAATTTGGACTTTGTTAAATTAAGAATGACTGTATATTTAAATTAATTTTTATGTTCACTTATTATGTATTAAATACATAAGTAGTTTAAATATGAAAAAAAAAAAATAGATTATTTAATGTGCCTTAAGCATTGTCAACTGAACATTATTTAGCAAAACTCTGTCGTCAACACCGCGACGGTATTGTTGCGTGGATTTATTGTTCGCAGACCGGGCTATCGTCCACACAAACAAGACAAGCATTGTATCAACTTTCAAAAACAGTTGTACGTATATATTGAGCAAGTCAAAATGATAAAATACAACGAAATATCTTTGTTTTCTAAACTTGAAGCTTGAATATATTACAAAACAAATATTCAAATTCAAAGCATTAATTAGTTCTTACTTTGTGCAGTTATAAGGCAGAACATGCATGCAACACCTCCAGACGTATATGTTTCTTTTAGAAAATCCTAAACGAGATGGGAGTTTGGTGAATAACCAACTTAGCTGGCTGCTAAATATATAGCTTGGAATGTATGTCTAGAATCTAGATACACGTAAAGTATATTAGAAAGAAAGGATTATGTGAGAAGAAAGGGGATGTGCGTGATTATCATGTAGAGAGAAGGAGAATGGAATTCTTTACGAAACTATAGTAAAAATCAAAGTATATTATAGAGAGCAGACCGTTTTTGAGGGTATGCAAGATGAGCGACCACTCAGGGATCTAAAATTTTTAGAGGCCTCGAAATTTTTCCCGTTGATAGTTATATGCATGCGTACACATTTTTTTCACAAAGAAAATAATATTTAGATGAAAAAATATCTTAAATAAGTAATATATTAAAACTATTAGATAACTAATTGCATTATATTTTATAAACGGTGACATTTTATATATAACATTCCTTCTCGAAATGCTTTATTTTGTAATTTCGTCGAGGACTTTTAAAAAATTTTAGAATTCATGGGACGACCCTGATAGAGAGGTGTGCGAATATCATGCATGATTCTTAGTATTTGTTATGGGGTTTTGGACTTTTGGTTTTAAGGAATAAGAATCAAAGCAATATAAACAATTAAGTTTGGTATCGATCTTGGCATTTATTAAAATGTCGGTTCATATGTACCGACTTGTAGCCTATGATACATTTGTCATATGTGGTCACGCTTCACAACTAAAAAGCTGTGGTTGTATGTCCGGGACAAAATAGTAGATTTCTTCCTAATATATAAAAGGATAAGTATCTTTTCAAGTTACGTCTCATATTATTCATGTTGTACCAATTAAAAACAAGAAAATGATAAAATGGCTGATCACCATTAATTTAAACGAAAGACCCATTACTTTACTTACTCTCACAATATTACCATAAGAAAATGAGAAAGTTAAACTTGAGATGATTTTATTTTAATCATAATAAAAAACGCCGCAACCGTGAAAGTAAGGAAGTTGTAAATGACAAAAATGTAACTATATGCTATAACAATTTTCTTGAACCATTTGCTCAAATTTAATGGTCCATTACTAAAAATAAATATGAAAGTAATGATCGAGTTTAACATATTACACTTTTTTTAAATTATACTTAAAAAAAAAAAAAAAAAAAAAAAAAAAAAAAAAAAAAGCTAATGAATTAGCTAAAGTAAAACTGACATTCTGATGAAAAGTAAGAATAATAAACCAGTAACAATTATGTTTTTTTTTATATTATGTGTTTTTGCGGAGATAATTATTTTGGGACTGAGAGAGTAACAGGGCTTTTGTCAATGGATTATGGATGAGATCTAGCTTGAAAAACGTAATTAAAACCCAGTTTTGTGCCTAAGAAAGAACATTATAATGACGAAAACAACGTTAAGCTTACATTGAATTTATAATTCTAGAACATGGATAAAAAAAATTAAAATATAATAAATGAGTAAAAGCGGAGAATAACCGGTTGAAAAAGAATAACCACATCGATAATGAACTGCTTGATTGGTTCCATATATGCTCGAAACAACTATGGGATCATGTAGCCTTTGTGTCCTTCAAAGCCTTAATTAACAGCATATAGACAGTTTGAATCACAGTAAGAACAAACAGGACGATTCCAGCAATTAGAGCAATGATATTCCATGGATTACTGAAATACTTACGGCTCGACTCTGCAATAAGGTTGGGCAATTTAGCATTGTAGTACTTATCTATACGCCTCGACCCTCCATTTTTTTTTTTTTCATTTATTCAAATAAAAACACAAATTAAACTAAACGTAAAAAAAAATCATTGATTATTAATTGCATCGAAATTTTTTATTTCAGGGTACCCGCCGCTGCAACGCGCGAGTACCATGCTAGTTCATTATAACATGCCTTTGTAAATTACACAAAAATGAAATACCGGATTAAAAAAAAAAAAAAAAAAAAAAAAAAAAAAAAAAAAAAAGCACTGACGGCATACTATAAATCAAGTTCCAAACAAAACGTATTTTTTTAAAGAAAATACTTATCTAAAATGTATCAAAATTGTCATATTTAAGAGCCCGTTAGTTTGTAGATGGGTTTAGCATTATAATTTGAGTTTGGATTTGGATTAGAATTATAATTAGGATTAGGATTAGGATTATGATTTTGATTTGATTTGATTTAGGAGAGATAAATTATAAAAGTTGTTTGTTTTATATTGGGGTTAGGAATAAAATAAATTATTTAAAAATTTAAATGATATTAAAAACTATGAAGTAATAATATACCAATTGAATAAAACATAACAATTGACAAAATTCTAAACTATTAAAAAGCACCCATTTTATCAAAACCACCCAACCTCATTACATCTATGTGTATTTTATTACCGTTTTAACGAAGAAGGTTAAAATGTTTATTCTATATGAACAAAATACAAAAAAAATGCTTAAATGCTAAAAGTTTAAGTATAAAAACCAGCTGGGATAGCTTAGTTGGCTACCAAAGGTAACCTTGGGGAGGTATTTTTGGAGAGGTCTCAGGTTCGAGTTTCACCATGGACCTTCAGGGGTCATACTGCCCAATTGGATGTCACTGTGGCTCGAATCATAACTACTAACTCGCCGTTCAATAATAATAATAATATAGCATTAAAAAGTTGCTTAGACAATGCTAAAAAAAGAATGAAAAATTAAATACTACATTTTTAAATAATGTGATTTGCTAAACAATGACCAAAGGGCAATGTTTAAAGCAGCGAGAAACATTAATATAAAAGAAATTTGGACTTTGTTAAATTAAGAATGACTGTATATTTAAATTAATTTTTATGTTCACTTATTATGTATTAAATACATAAGTAGTTTAAATATGAAAAAAAAAAAATAGATTATTTAATGTGCCTTAAGCATTGTCAACTGAACATTATTTAGCAAAACTCTGTCGTCAACACCGCGACGGTATTGTTGCGTGGATTTATTGTTCGCAGACCGGGCTATCGTCCACACAAACAAGACAAGCATTGTATCAACTTTCAAAAACAGTTGTACGTATATATTGAGCAAGTCAAAATGATAAAATACAACGAAATATCTTTGTTTTCTAAACTTGAAGCTTGAATATATTACAAAACAAATATTCAAATTCAAAGCATTAATTAGTTCTTACTTTGTGCAGTTATAAGGCAGAACATGCATGCAACACCTCCAGACGTATATGTTTCTTTTAGAAAATCCTAAACGAGATGGGAGTTTGGTGAATAACCAACTTAGCTGGCTGCTAAATATATAGCTTGGAATGTATGTCTAGAATCTAGATACACGTAAAGTATATTAGAAAGAAAGGATTATGTGAGAAGAAAGGGGATGTGCGTGATTATCATGTAGAGAGAAGGAGAATGGAATTCTTTACGAAACTATAGTAAAAATCAAAGTATATTATAGAGAGCAGACCGTTTTTGAGGGTATGCAAGATGAGCGACCACTCAGGGATCTAAAATTTTTAGAGGCCTCGAAATTTTTCCCGTTGATAGTTATATGCATGCGTACACATTTTTTTCACAAAGAAAATAATATTTAGATGAAAAAATATCTTAAATAAGTAATATATTAAAACTATTAGATAACTAATTGCATTATATTTTATAAACGGTGACATTTTATATATAACATTCCTTCTCGAAATGCTTTATTTTGTAATTTCGTCGAGGACTTTTAAAAAATTTTAGAATTCATGGGACGACCCTGATAGAGAGGTGTGCGAATATCATGCATGATTCTTAGTATTTGTTATGGGGTTTTGGACTTTTGGTTTTAAGGAATAAGAATCAAAGCAATATAAACAATTAAGTTTGGTATCGATCTTGGCATTTATTAAAATGTCGGTTCATATGTACCGACTTGTAGCCTATGATACATTTGTCATATGTGGTCACGCTTCACAACTAAAAAGCTGTGGTTGTATGTCCGGGACAAAATAGTAGATTTCTTCCTAATATATAAAAGGATAAGTATCTTTTCAAGTTACGTCTCATATTATTCATGTTGTACCAATTAAAAACAAGAAAATGATAAAATGGCTGATCACCATTAATTTAAACGAAAGACCCATTACTTTACTTACTCTCACAATATTACCATAAGAAAATGAGAAAGTTAAACTTGAGATGATTTTATTTTAATCATAATAAAAAACGCCGCAACCGTGAAAGTAAGGAAGTTGTAAATGACAAAAATGTAACTATATGCTATAACAATTTTCTTGAACCATTTGCTCAAATTTAATGGTCCATTATTAAAAATAAATATGAAAGTAATGATCGAGTTTAACATATTACACTTTTTTTAAATTATACTTAAAAAAAAAAAAAAAAAAAAAAAAAAAAAAAAAAAAAAAAAGCTAATGAATTAGCTAAAGTAAAACTGACATTCTGATGAAAAGTAAGAATAATAAACCAGTAACAATTATGTTTTTTTTTATATTATGTGTTTTTGCGGAGATAATTATTTTGGGATTGAGAGAGTAACAGGGCTTTTGTCAATGGATTATGGATGAGATCTAGCTTGAAAAACGTAATTAAAACCCAGTTTTGTGCCTAAGAAAGAACATTATAATGACGAAAACAACGTTAAGCTTACATTGAATTTATAATTCTAGAACATGGATAAAAAAAATTAAAATATAATAAATGAGTAAAAGCGGAGAATAACCGGTTGAAAAAGAATAACCACATCGATAATGAACTGCTTGATTGGTTCCATATATGCTCGAAACAACTATGGGATCATGTAGCCTTTGTGTCCTTCAAAGCCTTAATTAACAGCATATAGACAGTTTGAATCACAGTAAGAACAAACAGGACGATTCCAGCAATTAGAGCAATGATATTCCATGGATTACTGAAATACTTACGGCTCGACTCTGCAATAAGGTTGGGCAATTTAGCATTGTAGTACTTATCTATACGCCTCGACCCTCCATTTTTTTTTTTTCATTTATTCAAATAAAAACACAAATTAAACTAAACGTAAAAAAAAATCATTGATTATGAAATACAAATACAATAAAAAAGTACATGATAAAAAAAAAAAAAAAAAAAAAAAAAAAAAAAAAAAAAAAAGTGAAAAGAAAAAAAACTAGTTTTGACGATATTTGACTTAAATTTCACGTTGGCCCCCAAAATAATAGCCGCGTTAGCCGGATTCATCCCCTCGGTACTTGTTGCAAGCGTTTTCATGTGCTCGTTTCTTGTTTGATTGTTGATTAATTGTACCATGCCTTAGCCTCGTTTCTTATTCCTTCCATCTTCGCCTCACAGTGTAGCGCAAGTTGTGGTTGCATCATCTCTTGGAAATTGTGTTGTGAAGTAGAAGTAACAGATGAGTTTGAAGATCGTTCTTCATTCTATGTCGGGTGGACGCAGTATAGAATCGTTTCCAAATAGCTCAGAATATAGGATCTTTAAAAGGCATAAATTGAGAGAATGAGTTTTTTAAAAAGAAAAGCGGTTACCAAATCAAATATAACGGCTATGTTTTTTTTCTGAAAAGGGAAAATTGACGTTGGAAAGTAATAAAAAAGAAAAGAAAAAGACGATACGTACATGAGCGCGGTGGCGATGACGCGAGCACCAATATCGAGACCGTGTTTTCGGTCCTATAACGCAACCGCTCATGCACCTATATCGAGACCGTGTTTTCGGCCCTATAACGCAACCGCACCATCTGCTGTCAGGATATAAGTTGACTTGATAAAGTCTAATAAGCTAAAAAAATTATTGACAACTTCAAAGAAAATAAAAAATTAAAGAAATAAAATAAACGTCAGCGATAGGATATTCGTTTTCTATTTTATTTGTAAAACTACCTTGATTAATTAATATATGATTGCTATGTTTCACCACAAAACTAGTTTATCAATATGAAACATGACATAACATTTACATGAATACTGTTGACATAACATTTACATGAATACTGTTGTGCATACATAATGTAAAAACCGGGACGTAAAACTGTAAAAGTAGTTGAAATAATACAATGGATAAAAAAATTAAAATATACTAGTAATACACAAGTAAAAGCAAGAACAACAACTTGAAGAAGAATAACCACATCGATAATCAATTGCTTGTTTCCATATGCTCGAAAGAACTATGGGATCATACAGCCTTAACACCATAGACAGTTTGAACCACAGTAAGAGCAAACAGGACGATTCCAGCAACTAGAGCAATGATACTCCATGGATTATTGAAATATCTACGCTTTAACCCTGCAATAAGGTTGGGCCAATAAGCATTGTAGTAGTCATTCATTTGCTTCCATTCATCTTGGTAATAAAAATCTTTAAAAACAACCTCTTTCAACATGCTGTTTATTATATTTGATGCTTCCTCATCAGAACCTAAATAACTGACAAGGACTTGTGATTTTACCAACTTGGCAACATCTTCGGGAGTATCTATTAACTTATCCAGCGCAACCATATATGATGTGACACAAGTCTGAACTTGAGAGGAGTGCTCATATATAATGAGGTTCCTTATAACAGACTCTGTCCTATCCTCAAGACGTAGTATTGGCATTTTAAGAGTAGGCTTTCTCCATGACATAGGGAAGCATGGGAACCTTGAAAATTCCAGTTCCATGGCCATTGGCCACTTTGCATCAAGTTTCTTACTAAACCTCACTCCTGACCTGTCCAATTCAACAACAGAGTGGGCACTTATAATTTTATCTAGTCTTGATGACTTTCGGTCTGGATGCTGGTAAGATTTGTGGATAAAGCCGAGGATATGATCATGGATTGAAGAATTGCTGGAAATGTCCATTACTAACTCTCGTTCAAATATGTGCCAAAAACTTGCAACACTGAAGATTAATTCAGACAGAGTAAAGGTTTCGGGATAATGTTTCGAAAAAGTACACTCAAATAGGTCTTGAAGAACAAAAAATGGAATTTGGTTTTCTATAAGAACTATGTCAACGTATATCTTTGTGCGTACTAACTCGATTGGTCCTAATGAAGAATATCCTATGTCACCACGATCCCATAGGAAAGCGAGTATGAAACAAGCATCCGTTACCATCATTTTAACAAGTTCAGAATCAGGGTATGTCGGCATCGCGAGATAACGTGCCTTAATTTGGTCTATTGAACCACTTACCTTCGTCACACATTCTTTTAATATTTGCTCAGGCGTGGAATCTAAAGGACGCAACACATTATGGAATAGATTATGCATAAAAGTAGCTTTCTGCACTTCAAATCCTTTCAAATGTTCATCTTCGTGGTGAAGAGGTCCAATAGAGACCACTCGGGGGGTAAAAGAATGTGGGCTGACATCTCGATAGACCTTAGGAACCATGAAAATCGATCCTGGACGTTTGTCGCTAGGACTTTGTACTTCTACCCCATCGTATTTAAGAAGATCTTGAAGAGTGACGTCAATATCTACATGCCCAAGTTCCACGTCACCTTCAGCCATTCGAAATGTTAAAATAAATAATTAACTTTGGCGCTGTCGTTGTTGAATATACTATAGATGGAAAATATTTTAGAAAGAAAGCGAATGTATGGGAAGAATAGGAACGAGATCGATAGTATTATCTAGCAAAGGAGGGAAGAGTTTCATAAGTGGATGGAAGTAATAAGGCTAGGAGTGGCTAAGATTTTGATGAGGGAGGGAATACGAGTGTTATATAGAGGAACCTGCATTAAAAGACAAAAGTAATAAAAAATGTGAGTATACCGTATCCAATCTTTGCTATCGCTTGTTAACATAAACCGTATCCAATCTTTGAATGATTCTCTGTATAAAACTAATACGGGTCTACCCCTGAATACTATCAGTATAATATGATAAGTATATGCACAAAGTAAAAATGAAGAATGAAACAAAATATTTTAATATATCCTCAAGTTCCAGAGAAATTCTTAGAAAATGTTTAGCTGGTTGGTATACAGTAACATTACTCAATTTGCACTTTTTCTTTGAAAAGCAACATTACTCATTATCAAATTTTATACTCCGTATAGCTTAATTTCTCATTATAACTGCTTGTATCCAGTAACATCATTATTCAAGTTTCTTTGAGTTCTTTTACCGTAAAATTAATCAGTATCGTAATAAAAAAGAAGAGTAATCCGAATTAAATTAAACTATTACGTACTTATAATGGAGGAATTACTCTCTCTTCAAAAAATTCAGATGTACAAAAAATGATGCATGGTTTACAACACTTTAAAGCAAACAATTTTCATAATTACAACAACCAAAGCATTGTGTACAACAAAAACAAGCATGAATCGAAATTCAGACTACTTTCCTTAGAATTCTACATAAATAGCATTAAAAACACCCCTACACCCAATATTACAATCATTTAAACACAATGTACAACCCTCATTCTACATTAATAGCATTAAAAACACCCCTACACCCAATATTACAATCATTTAAACACAATGTACAACCCTCATTCTACATTAATAGCATTAAAAACACTACACCCAATATTACGATCATTTAAATACAATGTACAACCCTCCATCTTAACCTAGACACGAACCTGTGACCAAGACTCGACTCAATAAAACTCGACTCGATACACAAGGCTGTGAACTCAAGCTTACGACATCCCTTGTTTTCGCGACTCAATAACAATGACAACAACAAAAAGAAATAAAATGATACCAAACAATTATTTAGCTTCATATTTATTAGTTTTAATCTTTATTTAATCAAAAAACTCTTGAAAATTCATGCACTTATCCCCCACCATCGCTAGAACAACAAAAAAGGTGGTGGGTTTTCCTACCTTCGACCGCCGGTATAAAAAAAAAAACGAGAGAGATGGTTTTGGTGATGAACTCGAGCTGTGGTGGTGTTAATCGTGGTGTTGGGAGGTTTTTCTAGGCGTGTGACGTACGTCAAAATGATGGGGAGGTTGTAAAGAGTGTGGTGGCGGTGAGTTTAAGTGGCCGGCAGTGGTGTTGGTTTGGCTGAAAAAACGACTGGAGAAGAAGAAGAAATAGGGTGCAGCTGGTTTGAGAGAGAAAAAGTGTCAAACCCTAAGTGAGGGTATAATGAGATTTATATAGGAAAATGTTTTGTACCTTGTGTGAACCCTATTGCACCCTTAGGGACTAAGATAATAAATATATGCTAGGTGGCAAGTATAGTTTACCAATTCTTTTAGGATTTCGTTCTTGAGGCAAATTTAGGAGTCGGAATGACTTCCCGTAACATTTTTATTAATTGCATCGAAATTTTTTATTTCAGGGTACCCGCCGCTGCAACGCGCGAGTACCATGCTAGTTCATTATAACATGCCTTTGTAAATTACACTAACATGAACTACCGGATTAAAAAAAAAAAAAAAAAAAAAAAAAAAAAAAAAAAAAAAAAAAGCACTGACGGCATACTATAAATCAAGTTCCAAACAAAACGTATTTTTTTTAAAGAAAATACTTATCTAAAATGTATCAAAATTGTCATATTTAAGAGCCCGTTAGTTTGTAGATGGGTTTAGCATTATAATTTGAGTTTGGATTTGGATTAGAATTATAATTAGGATTAGGATTAGGATTATGATTTTGATTTGATTTGATTTAGGAGAGATAAATTATAAAAGTTGTTTGTTTTATATTGGGGTTAGGAATAAAATAAATTATTTAAAAATTTAAATGATATTAAAAACTATGAAGTAATAATATACCAATTGAATAAAACATAACAATCGACAAAATTCTAAACTATTAAAAAGCACCCATTTTATCAAAACCACCCAACCTCATTACATCTATGTGTATTTTATTACCGTTTTAACGAAGAAGGTTAAAATGTTTATTCTATATGAACAAAATACAAAAAAAATGCTTAAATGCTAAAAGTTTAAGTATAAAAACCAGCTGGGATAGCTTAGTTGGCTACCAAAGGTAACCTTGGGGAGGTATTTTTGGAGAGGTCTCAGGTTCGAGTCTCACCATGGACCTTCAGGGGTCATACTGCCCAATTGGATGTTACTGTGGCTCGAATCATAACTACTAACTCGCCGTTCAATAATAATAATAATAATTATAATAATAATAATAATAATAATAATAAAAATATAGCATTAAAAAGTTGCTTAGACAATGCTAAAAAAAGAATGAAAAATTAAATACTACATTTTTAAATAATGTGATTTGCTAAACAATGACCAAAGGGCAATGTTTAAAGCAGCGAGAAACATTAATATAAAAGAAATTTGGACTTTGTTAAATTAAGAATGACTGTATATTTAAATTAATTTTTATGTTCACTTATTATGTATTAAATACATAAGTAGTTTAAATATGAAAAAAAAAAATAGATTATTTAATGTGCCTTAAGCATTGTCAACTGAACATTATTTAGCAAAACCCTGTCGTCAACACCGCGACGGTATTGTTGCGTGGATTTATTGTTCGCAGACCGGGCTATGGTCCACACAAACAAGACACGCATTGTATCAACTTTCAAAAACAGTTGTACGTATATATTGAGCAAGTCAAAATGATAAAATACAACGAAATATCTTTGTTTTCTAAACTTGAAGCTTGAATATATTACAAAACAAATATTCAAATTCAAAGCATTAATTAGTTCTTACTTTGTGCAGTTATAATGCAGAACATGCATGCAACACCTCCAGACGTATATGTTTCTTTTAGAAAATCCTAAACGAGATGGGAGTTTGGTGAATAACCAACTTAGCTGGCTGCTAAATATATAGCTTGGAATGTATGTCTAGATACACGTAAAGTAGATTAGAAAGAAAGGATTATGTGAGAAGAAAGGGGATGTGCGTGATTATCATGTAGAGAGAAGGAGAATGGAATTCTTTACGAAACCATAGTAAAAATCAAAGTATATTATAGAGAGCAGACCGTTTTTAGGGTATGCAAGATGAGCGACCACTCAGGGATCTAAAATTTTTAGAGGCCTCGAAATTTTTCCCGTTGATAGTTATATGCATGCGTACACATTTTTTTCACAAAGAAAATAATATTTAGATGAAAAAATATCTTAAATAAGTAATATATTAAAACTATTAGATAACTAATTGCATTATATTTTATAAACGGTGACATTTTATATATAACATTCCTTCTCGAAATGCTTTATTTTGTAATTTCGTCGAGGACTTTTAAAAAATTTTAGAATTCATGGGACGACCCTGATAGAGAGGTGTGCGAATATCATGCATGATTCTTAGTATTTGTTATGGGGTTTTGGACTTTTGGTTTTAAGGAATAAGAATCAAAGCAATATAAACAATTAAGTTTGGTATCGATCTTGGCATTTATTAAAATGTCGGTTCATATGTACCGACTTGTAGCCTATGATACATTTGTCATATGTGGTCACGCTTCACAACTAAAAAGCTGTGGTTGTATGTCCGGGACAAAATAGTAGATTTCTTCCTAATATATAAAAGGATAAGTATCTTTTCAAGTTACGTCTCATATTATTCATGTTGTACCAATTAAAAACAAGAAAATGATAAAATGGCTGATCACCATTAATTTAAACGAAAGACCCATTACTTTACTTACTCTCACAATATTACCATAAGAAAATGAGAAAGTTAAACTTGAGATGATTTTATTTTAATCATAATAAAAAACGCCGCAACCGTGAAAGTAAGGAAGTTGTAAATGACAAAAATGTAACTATATGCTATAACAATTTTCTTGAACCATTTGCTCAAATTTAATGGTCCATTACTAAAAATAAATATGAAAGTAATGATCGAGTTTAACATATTACACTTTTTTTAAATTATACTTAAAAAAAAAAAAAAAAAAAAAAAAAAAAAAAAGCTAATGAATTAGCTAAAGTAAAACTGACATTCTGATGAAAAGTAAGAATAATAAACCAGTAACAATTATGTTTTTTTTATATTATGTGTTTTTGCGGAGATAATTATTTTGGGACTGAGAGAGTAACAGGGCTTTTGTCAATGGATTATGGATGAGATCTAGCTTGAAAAACGTAATTAAAACCCAGTTTTGTGCCTAAGAAAGAACATTATAATGACGAAAACAACGTTAAGCTTACATTGAATTTATAATTCTAGAACATGGATAAAAAAAATTAAAATATAATAAATGAGTAAAAGCGGAGAATAACCGGTTGAAAAAGAATAACCACATCGATAATGAACTGCTTGATTGGTTCCATATATGCTCGAAACAACTATGGGATCATGTAGCCTTTGTGTCCTTCAAAGCCTTACTTAACAGCATATAGACAGTTTGAATCACAGTAAGAACAAACAGGACGATTCCAGCAATTAGAGCAATGATATTCCATGGATTACTGAAATACTTACGCCTCGACTCTGCAATAAGGTTGGGCAATTTAGCATTGTAGTACTTATCTATTTGCTCCCATCCATAATGGTAATAGAAAACTTTAAAGGGAACCTCTTTGCCTATGTTGTTTATTAAACCTGCTGCTTTCTCATCAGAACCTAAATAGTTGACAAGGACTTGTGATTTTAGCATCTTCGGGAGTATCTATTAAACAATCCATCGCACGCATATATGATGTGAGACAAGGCTGAACTTGAGAGGAGTGCTCATATATAATGAGGTTCCTTATAGTCAACTCTGAGTGATCATGAATTCGTAGTTCTGGCGTTTGAAGTGTAGGTAATTTACACCATGACAATGGGAAGCATAGGAACCTTGAATATTTCAGTTCCATAGCCATTGGCCACTTTGCATCACATTTAGCGATAAACCTCACACCTGACCTGTCCAATTCAACAACAATTTGGCCTTTATTTACCGGAGATGTTGATAAATCACGATCTGGATTCTGGTAAGATTTGTGGAGAAAGCCAAGGATATGATCATGAGTTGATGAAATGCTGGAATTGTCCATTACTAAAAATCTCCTGAAAATATCTTGCAAAATTTATGAATAGGGAATATGAAATCAGCAAGAGACGGTGTGGGATGAAGCTTTAGAAAAGTACACTCAAATATGTCTTGAAGAACAAAAAATGGAATTTGATTTTCTATAAGAACTATGTCTAGGAGTATATGTGTGTAAAGTAACTCGATTGGTCCTGTTGAAGAATATCCTATGTCATATTTGTATAGGAAAGCGAGTATTAAACAAGCATCCGTCACCATCATTTTGACAAGTTCAGAATCAGAGTATGTCGGCATCGCGACATAACACGCCTTAATTTTGTCAACTGAATCACTTACCTTCCATACACATTCTTTTAATATTTGCTCAGGCGTGGAATCTAAACGACTTGATAGATTATGCACACACTACACCAAAAAAGATTTTTAGGGACGGGAACCATTGGGGATGATAGGATGTTGTCTCTAAAAGTTCAGTGGCCCCTACTATTTTCAACTCTTTTTTGGTCAAATGGTTGAATGTTGGACCCAAACTTTGGGGGACGACGTAAATTGTCCCTGAAGGCTATGTCATATATTTTAATTTTTTTGTTAGCTTGCTTGTGGACCCATGTATTTTAAATCGTCCCTAAAAGTGAGCTCATAGATTTTTTAAATTTTAAACAAAAATTAAATTAAATAAATAAATCTCACAACACTTTTAGGTACAACATGTGTAGTCTCTAAAAGTGAATTCAATTAAAAAATAATTTATAATTTTTAAAATTAATTTTTGAAGATATATAAATTTACTTATTCAGTAAATTAATATTTTATTAAGATATAAAAACTATTTTTTTAGTTGACGTGTTCAAAATTATTTATAATTATTAAAATTAATTTTAAAAGTTTGTTTATTCACAAAAATAATATTTTATTAAGGTACTAAGTGGATTACTATCTAAAAATGTTTTTAAAATTATTTATAATTGTTAAAATAAATTTTAAAAGATATATATACGAAATGTTAAACTGATTATTGGAGAAGATATACATATATACATGTTATGTTAAGCGGATGAATCATATTTAGGAATGAGCATGTGGATCCGAAGCCCGGTATCGAACCGGTACCGTACCTAAACGGTACCAACTCCCAATACATGGTACATTACCGGTACCATGAATTGAGCCCAAAAAAATTTGATACCACTAATACGGTACCAGTACCAAAGTGGGAAGTACTGAAAAAAATCTCGAAAATTGAGTAGTTATATTTTTGAATTAAATAACTTATCAAAACACCCATTTGACCCGTTCCATGTCAAACACTAGTCATGTAAAACATATGAAAAGAAACCAAATGTTTGAAAAACTTATTGTGACAACTATAGATCCTTCATAAACGCTCCTAAAAATTAAACCCGAACCTATTTTATAAGTTTTTGAATGTTTGTATGTTACGAATATCTTGGTGCTGTATTTATTTAAGTGTTGGTTGCGTTTTGTGCCATGTCGTGGTTTGAAATCCCTTGAAAATGCATGTTCTTTCCTATTTTTTTGTTGCATTTTCTTGAAATCCTATTTGGTTTAACAAAAAACGGGAAGAGCCGTATAGGTACCGATTTCCCGGTACCGGATCCGGTACCCAAATCCCACCCGGTACGGTACCGGTACCCACCTTCATGCATGGGGGAAAATTGGTACCACCAATTTGGTACGGGTTCGGTACCATTCTGGTGCAGTGGTCATCCCTAGTCGTATTAATATCAATTTACAAAATATGTTAAACGAGCGAGTTAAGATGATATGGATATATATGAAATGTTAAATGGATGATTCGAGATAATATTGATATACATAAGATGTTGAACGGATAAGTCGAGATGATATATAACACATTAAACAACAAAAATAACACATTAAACATCAACACAATAAATAACAACACCAACACATTAAAAAACAACAACTGCATATAAAGATTTTTCATGTCATCTCGACTCATCCGTTTACCATCTCATGTATAACGACATTATCACTAATTCGTTTAACATATCTTGTATAACGATATCATATCGATTCATCCATTTAACATCTCATGTATAACGATATCATATCAATTCATCCGTTTAACATATCTTGTATAATGATATCATCTCTACTCATATGTTTAACATGTCTTGTATAACGATATAATCTCGACTCGTCTGTTTAACATGTCTTGTTTAACGATATCATTTTGACTCGTCTGTTTAACATCTCATGTGTAATGATATCATCTCATGTATAACAACATCATCTTATGTATAATGATATTATCTCGACTCATCCGTTTAACATATCATGTATAACGATATCATATCGACTAATCGATTTAACATCTCATGTATAACGATATCATCTCGAATCATCCGTTTAACATCTTCTATATAACGATATCATCTCGACTCGGCCGTTTAACATTTCTTGTATAACGATATCAGCTCGACTATTCCTTTTAACATGTCTTGTATAACGATATCATCTCGACTCGTCCGTTTGACATGTCTTGTATAACGATATCATCTTGACTCGTCCGTTTAACATCTAACGATGTCATCTTGACTCGTCCGTTTAACATCTAACGATATCATCTTGACTCGTCCGTTCAACATGAGTTGTATAACGATATCATCTCGACTCGTCCGTTTAACATCTCATGTATAACGATATAATATTGACTCATCCATTTAACATCTCATGTATAACGATATATTGCTCTTTATTATTTTTATTTTGTATATTATTTTATAGGTGTTTATATTGTTTATATATAGCGTGTAATTAATTTGTTTTATATTGTTTATTTATAGTACGAAGAAAAGCAGCATCACGAGGACATGGTCGAGACCTGGAGGAAAAATCATTTGGATAAAAATGGCCATTTTCAGACTCGGGAAAACGAAAGGATCTATGTATGTAAATTATGCCATAATTTTTTATTGAGTTTTGATTAGGACTAATACTGTGAGTTTGTGTTTGAGAGTTGTTGATGAAGTTTGTGGCGTGTTTATTTGAAGCATATTGTTAACTGGTGTGTGTACAGAACATTAAAATTTAGTAGAAAAGTTGTCACTCAGACTATTATACATAAGTTGATACCAAAGGTTGGATCAGTTAAGTTAAGTTATTCACTGGACTAAAAATAAGCCAAGAAAGTTCATTACTAAAAAAAGGTATGAGAATTGTTTATGGAGCAGCCAATTAGGAAGCAACTTTTGAATGAGGTTTAGTATAGTGTATAAATTTTAACTAGTCTTCTTGGGTTTCTTTTACAAAGATCTGCTGCCATTCTAAAATCTTATCTGCTTATGCTTATCTGCTTACAAAGGTTTTAGGTTATGATTAACTATTTGAAGTTGTAATAATCAGATAAAAGTTGTTTTACTGTGAGATAGATGTTGATAACAAGAGTGCTCAAGATTGCTTATCGAAACTCATCGTATTTTGAGATAAGCCAAAGCCAAAACACTTTCAGGTTACTGAGGGGTTGTTTGGTTTGGCTTATTTTTAAGAGCTTATGCTAATCAGCTTATCAGTTTATGAGCATAATGAACTTTTTTTGACAAACAACTCCATAATTGCTTATGAAAAACCCTTGTTTATGTGCTGTTACCCCATAAGCTGTTTGGATACTCAAAAGCTGTTACGCTGAAGCAGCTTACCCAAACACCCTATTATTCAACACACTTATTTCACTCACATATATAACCTTATAAGCACTTAGGTTGTGATGTGTAAAATTTTAACTCCTTAGCATTGTATATCCTGTTCCGTTTTTAGTTATCCATAGGCATCAATTTACATAAATAAACTACTAGAATTTAACCTGTGATTCTATGACTATTGTGATTGATTATGCTAATACTTTCTAATGATGCTTAAATAAAATTGATTGTTGAGCTTGCTCATTTACTTAGGTACTTTAGTTGTGGTTTATATTTTGTCTATTTCATTTCATGCTGGTTGTTTCAAATCAAATTAAATCCAGGATACTATTTCACTTATAATTGATATTTTCCATGAAGGAAAATTTAATCAGACTTGTTTCAAATCATACCATTCGTTCTAGGCATTCGGTGGCAATCAGTGTGGCTACTTTCTTGAATCTATGCTAAGAAATCTATCATCCATTTCAATGGTCCTAAGTGAATTTATGAGAATGTTATTAATTAACTTGATAATGTCCCCAAATGGAAACTTGCTCATTGTGATACATCTGGTTTTTTTGAACCAATGAACCTTATACTTATTATCTGATTTCCTTATAATTTCTTACTACTTATATTAACTCTTGTTATTTTCAATTACACAGACATAAATGAAGGCAATACAAGATGCGGCCAATGACAAAAAGATCGAACCCAAGACAAATATAGAGATCGTCGTTGAAGTCCTGCAGAGCAACAATCGGGGGCATATTGCGGGTGTTGGCAGGGTGGTACCAGGCACAGGCTCGAGTTTTCGGAGCTCACAATCGGACCTTTGTTTTTGTACCTGGGAGGAATTTGAAGAGATGCAAAAAAAAGCACGCTATGGAACTAGACGAGCAAAGAAAAGCTTATGAGAGTCAAGGAAACGTCTTGAAGCAATTTGTTGAATTCTTCAACCGTCAACAAGGTACTTGATGAGGCGAAAAATGGTCCGTTTTTAGGGGGTCATTTAAGCCCGAATCCGACTTTATTTGATCAAATATTGCCCTAAATCGTTCCTTTTGTGATTTTAGGTACTTGGAGAGTGAATTCTGGAAAAGGAGCCGTTTCGGACGTTTTTGGAGCCTAAAAGTGAAGAAAACGGCAAAGTCTCAAATTTCAAGCTGGGAACAGTGCATGAAGGCGTCAAGAGTTGCTCTTGACGGCGTCAAAGTCCCAAGAATAAAATACCGTGGTTGATGACGGCGTCACATAGGCCGTCATAAGTAGATCAAGGCCGTCCGAGGAAGTATTTGGCGGCGAGATGACGGCGTCACACCCTTGCTCTTGACGCCGTCACCCTTGTTTTCCTATATATAGTTTTCTAGTTTTTCACATAAAAAAAAGAGAAGTTTTGGTGAAACCCTAAAGACGAATTTGGTGCAACTTTTACAGGTTTTTCAAGGGTTTCAAACCCTTGATACCTTGCATTGTAATTGAGATAAGTGTTCTTCTAATTCAATCAATATGTCTATGTGTTGGTTGTCTATATCTTGTTCTTGTCTCAATTCCATTATGCTAGGCTAGATCTCTTTTGTGTTTGCTTAGATCTAATGAAACCTAGATATTGATTATGTGTTGATTACTTGTTTATTCTTGTCTTGGATGAATGATTTTATATGTTAGGCTTAAGAAAACTGGCAGATCTCCAAATGGTAACATGCTTGAACGTCTTAAGAAACATGAACCGAGGCGTACTAGGTCTTTATTGGTTGTATTTAATGCATGAGCCACTGTTTACAATCCCTATAGTTGTGCTGGGTCATGGTGTAGGAGGAGATAAGAGCTCATAGAATTGGGGAGTTATGTATGCCACCCCATGAATGGTATTAAGGAATACAATCCGTCATCCATGCAATTATAACAAGTAATTAACGTATAAAAGATATCTAAGGAGTAGTGAAGTCTAAGTAAACACATTTTCTCCAATTACTGCTCACAACCTTAGTTTAATTAGTTTATTTTCATTTTTAGTATTTTATTTTGATTGCATCTTAGTTTTGGGTTAGTTGAATAGCAACTAATTCCGCCCACTCTTCCAAAAACCGATATTTTAATTGCTTTCTAAAAAATATAAAAACACAAAAATAATCATCTCTCACCTTTAGAACTAGTAATTAGGTTTTCTAAGCCTAGCGACACTATTCCTAAGCTGAACGATCAATCCCCCGGTACTTGTCACTATACTATACTACAACGATCAGGTACACTGCTTGGTGGGGGTTGTAAGCTTCTCGAGATCCCTCGAGAGGTAAAGCCTGTTGCGATTCCCACGCATCAAGTTTTTGGCGCCGCAACCCGAGGAATAGTTATTGTCTAGGTTAGGATTTCTTTTTATTAGGTCTACTTGCTAGATTCCTTTCTAGTAAGATTTTATTTTTTATTTTTAGGTTTTCTTTAGTCTATCTTATTTCTTCGTGCCTTTGTTCGTAACTCTTTACCATCCGACATCATGGAAGGTGGTAACATCTTTGAACCCGTCATCCCACCACAACAAAACCCACCACTAGAACCCCTTAGGCCCCGAACCTTAGGAGAGTATTCCAGACCTAGCCACCAAGGCTACCGAAACACCATTGAGCTCACCGGAGCCAATGTGACCCCCTTGCGATCCGACACCATCCGGTTGGTGCAAAGCGGATGTGCATTCCATGGACTTCGTTTCGAAGATCCAAACCAACATCTTAAGGACTTTCTCAAAATCGTAGATTCCATAGACCTAGGTGTTGAAACTAGAGAGACTACCCGTTTACGCCTATTCCAATTCTCTCTACGGGATCAAGCTAGTCAATGGCTTGAGCGTTTACCCGCGGGATCCATCACCACATGGGATGATCTCACCACTCGTTTCCTTGCTCAATTTTTCCCACCGGGGAGAACTACTAAGCTTAGAAATGACATCTTGATGTTCCAACAACGTCAAAATGAATCTCTTTATGAAGCATGGACTCGTTTCAAGGACTTACTCCAAAAAGTCCCTCATCATGGCATAGATCTTTGGCTCCAAGTCCAAATCTTTTATGACCATATCGACATCTCCACGAGGCGAGCCATTGACCAATCGGCCGGTGGTAAGCTACGTGATCTTAGTGCGGAACAATCATGGGAACTCATAGAAGATCTTGCTCTCTATGACAACGAAAGTTGGAACGATCCCCGTGATTTGAACAAAACGGTCAAGGCAATATCTTTGCCTTCGAACAACTCTAGCACTCCCGACCGTAGGATCATGGAACTTGAGGACCAAGTCAAGTTTCTCATGAAATCTTACGATGCTCCTAAGCCTTCAAGCCAAGTGAACAAAATCACTTCTTCATGCGAATTATGTAATGGTCCCCATGACACTCGTGATTGTGTGGAACTCCCCGGAACAGCTTTTGCGGACTACGCATCCACGCGTACCGACGAAGCGGGAGATAAGTGGTACACTTTCAAGCCCGAGCCAAACCTTTACGGTGATTCATACAACCCCTCATGGAAAAATCACCCAAACCTTAGGTGGAAACAAAATCAACCCAATTCTTCCAATCCGCCTAATCGTTACCAACCAAACGGTCCACCATCCAACCGTACTTTCAACAACAATCCTTATAACAACTATGGTAGTACCGACAATCTTGAAGGATTGATGTCAAAGTTCGTGGCATCTCAAGAAGCTCGCATATCTAAGTTTGAAGCCGATTTCAAACAAAAGCAAAGCGAGATGACCACTAGAATTGATGCATTGTTGAAAGTTCTCAATGACCGAGAAATGGGAGCACTCCCAAGCGACACGGTCAAGAATCCGAAACTAACCGTTAATTCCATATCCTCAGTTTCGTCACCCACTTCATGTCCACAATACTACTCGGTTAAATCAATGAGCACGTGTTTCAAACAAAACCAAGTTCCCCAAAAAGACCAATCAAATAAAACACCCATTATAGAGCCGGTCAAAAGCATAGTTGAAACACCTCTTACGCAAGACCTTGACGATGAATTCAAAGAACTTCACCTTGAACGCCCCGTCATTGATGTCTTAGCGCGTGCTTTATGAGTGCTCAAACACTCATCATTTTTATCGTATCTGGACTGCCAAAACATCCAAAAACACCCAAAAACGCATCAAAATACACAATTTATCCCAAACGTGTGTTTTATATGTTTTAGATGCAAAATGTTTAAAAACAAATGAAAAACGAACAAAGTTTGCACAATTGGCAGTTTCAGTCCCTCAAGTTTCAAAATTTGGCAAAACTAGTCCCTGGAAGTTTAAAATAAAAGAAAAGTCAACCCAAGGCAAAGAAAAGTTAAAAATTTATCAAAATAAGTCCTTGGGTGAAAAAAATTTGAGAAAATTACACTTTTACCCCTCAAAATCCAAAATTGGCATAAAAGGTCCCTTGAGTTTCAGATTTTGGCAGAATTGATCCTTGGTGAGATATTTTTGGATAGAAAACAAATTTTTATCCTTGGAAGTTTAAAAATATTCAAAATGGATCCTTGGATAAAAGTTTTTCACAAAATGGCAAGAATGGTCCCTTAACTTTGAAAAATGCCATTTTTAGTCCCCGGAAAATTTTGAAAATTTGAAAAATGGAAGTTTGGTTCTTGGTTCATATGGTTCTTTGCATAATTGGTCCTTGAGAGTACTTTTGGAATTTGCCATAATCAGCCCACAACTTTTGGAGTATTACATTTTTGGTCCTTGTTTATTAGCTAAAAAAACCAAACGGATCCAAATTCTATTATAAACCAAAAATCCAATCCACCCCTCCATTTCCAAGCCCATTCCACCTCCTCAGCCCATCACAACACAGCCCACTCACCCTAAACCGTTTCAAATAATAACCACTCCACCTTTGACCGTTGACCACTCCACCTCCCCAAATAAAAACAACCCCGTGACCTCCCTGTTCACCATCATCACCCTGCAACACTACTCCCCCCCTCCTCTCCATCATTACCCCTAATCACTGCTAACCTCTCCAATACACTCCACCCAAATACCACTTCCTTAGCACATGGTTTCAGAAGCTAAAATCCAAATTAGCTTTTTGGCGCCAAAAACCATCCAACGGCTAAGATGCAAGATTATCATCCAATGGCTAATAATTAAGGTGGGAAAAGATCAGAGAGCCCCCAAAACCCTAATTGGGGGCTATAAAAGAGAAGAAGTGGAGCATTGAAGACTAGTTAGATTTTTAGTTAATATTTTCATGTCGTTTTTTTAGTAAAAGTAATTTTAAGTGTAATCAGAAGCTTTTAAGCATTGTAGTATCTCTCTTGTACTTTAAATCCTTTTCAAGTAATAAAATCAGTTTCAAGTTCTTATCTTGGTTAATGCAATTCATTCTTATTTCAATAAATCCAAAGGCTTGATTGAACTGATATCATGGACCTCTTTAGGCTCACTTAAGCTCCCAAAAGCTTATTAAAGCTGTTAGAGACTATAAAATCCAGAATAGAATAGAAAGTGCAACAATTTCTAAAAAGTCAATGCAGGTCAAAGGAGGGGCATTTATGGAGCTATGGATAAGTTGAGGTAGCTAATGGAAGACCTCTGCCTATCTTAAAGATAGGCAAGCTGAGTGAAACATTCCTTTTCATGCTGGAATGAGATCTTTTGTAAGCTGTTTCACTTTTTTTTTTGTATAAAATTTGCATTACTTATGATTCTGAGTTCAGGGTAGTCTTTGTTGCAGTTTAGTGTTAAAACAGTTTCATTTATAATTATTAGAGCTAGTTAGAGTTTAAAATTGGAATTTGAAAGTAGATTGCTTCATTAATTAGTGTAACAGTTGGATTTAAGTAGTGTTTGGATTGACTGATTGCTTGGTGTTATGCTGTGTTGTTGTTGTTACTTTTTGTTTGGATAAGTCATAGTAGGTTTAAATCAGTAGGTCAAGTAATAAAATTGGTAGGTTTAGTTGAAAAAGTCAAAAATTAGCTTTCAATCCAATTCTAAGACTTAACTGTGAAGAATCTTTGTTTCATGCTCAATCATATTGCTAAGTAAACTGATTCCATAGCTTAATTCAAACATGTTGTAGCTTAAAACTTCATTGTGAGTCTTTAAATTCAGTTTGAAACTCATCAAAGTCAAAAATTCAAGTTTCATTGAAAAGTCAAAAGTTGCATATCTCATTTTTTTCCAAAAACTGTGGGATTTTTCTTGAATTTTGAGCAGTGAGTTAGAAGTTGAAACTTGTTGTACTAAAAGTACCCCAGCTAGGCTACAAAATCCAATCATAATCTGATTTTTAGAAATTTTCTTTGCTAACTTATTTGGGGTCTCAACTGACCTGCAGGGGAAGTCACCTCCCCTGCACCCTAAGCTTGTCAGACCATTTTTCTTTCCTAGTCCAAATTCTAGTGAACCAATTGAGTGTAATTCTGGATGATTGATATTTTGAGGAGCTTTGTAGGCTGATTTTACATATCTAAGATTGATTTGTTCACCAGAGCTTATTCTCATGCTTATTTTGCTCCTTAAAGTTGGTTCTTAGTCCATTGTCTACTTTAAGTGCAACCAGTTAACTAAGTTTGCTAATTCCATGCTCACAACTTAGCTTTGATCTCAGCAGTGGTATTTGTTTGTTGTAATTTCCCTAGAGTTGCTTATTTGTGTTTGGATTGGTTTCATTTATTTGAGATTCTTGGTGTATGCTTATCTGCTACTACTTGTTCTTCTTGTTAACTGTTCTTATAGATATTGTTAATTTTGATGATTACTCTTGATGTTGTTGTTATCATTGATCTTAGTTGATATTGACTTCATTGTGATTGTCCAAATTTTGTTCTTATTCAAGTTTGTTTGAGCTCATTAGCTTAACTGCTTATTTGCTCAGTCCACTTTGACCATTTTTTGCTCACTGAGTCAGTTTCCCAAGACCACAACTGCTTCAAACCGTGAGCTTAACCCTTGATTTTGGGTCTTTTCAACCCCCCTCCTACCAGGGTTGACCTATTGACCCTTTGTTTAACCCCTAGGCTAGTGGACCCCACCTGTTATTGGTCATAAACCTTGTCCCTTAATCTGCCTCAGAACACAATTAGTAAAGTGCTTATTTTGGCTTTTTGGCTTATTGAAGCTTATTTGTTGGTTGTTATCTGCTTAATCTTGTTCATTGAACTCAGTGAAACCATAATCAACCATTGTGGACCCCACATTCCCCCATTTGAGCTAAAAATACTCCACAGTCAACAAAAGTCAACTGTGGGTATAATAAGCACTTCAAGTGCTTATTCTTTGGGTTAAATCAAAAGTGTCTTTGTTAAAAATAGTTGTTTTTAGTTTATTATTAGTTTAGAAAAAGAAAAAATCCAAAAAACCAATTTTAAAAATAGTGATAGCTTCTATTTAATAGGATTTATCAATTTAATTTTCTTTTTTAATTTATTTCTAAGTAATATATCATTTTTATATTTTTAGAAATTCTATTTTAGGTTAAAATAATTTTATAAATTTTTCCAGATTTTTATTTTGTCTTTTAGTGGTTTTTCTAATTAATTTTAGTTTAATTTAGTTTTAATTAATATTAATCAATTAAATAGCATAATTAGATTTTATATAGTATAACCTAGTTTTTATAATTTTTCTAGCTTTTAATTTAGTTAAAACATTTTTATAAATTTTTCTAGAATTTTTACTGTTCATTTTCTATTTTTTATAATATAATTAGTTTAATTAGTAATTAATAAGTAATTAGAATAATAATTATTTAATTAGCTTAAAAATACATAAAATTAACTTTTTATAATTTTTTAGGATTCCTGTAATGGTTAATTAGATTTGTAAAATTTTTCTTAATTTTCTAAGCCATTTTAGTATTTTTAATAATTCTAATTAGTTTTAATTAGTATTAAATAGATAATTAGTAATTAATTAATAATAAATAATTAACTAGTGTAAAAATAGTTTTTATTTTTCTTAAAATTTTCTTTAATTATTAGGATTGTAAAAATATCAATTTTACACTTTTAACCCTTTCCGTCCTTCAGTTGTACTTTTTGTTTTGTGCGTCTGTATACGTTTTTTTATTAAAACGTACGTTTTTAGTTTTTAGCTCAAATCTTCGTAATCCAAATTCCCGTAATCAATCACGTAGCTTTTCTAAGCTATATTTGTTAATAATTTCCAAATAATTCTGATCATAACCCTTTTCTGTGAATAATTACCCGATCACGAATACGCTAAAGTTACAATTCACACTTCAACGGGACTTAACGACCTGGTGATACCTTATATTACCCGGAGCATTGACCTAGGCTATTTGACTTTGTTGACCATTATTTGGTCAATATAAGTTAGGTGGTTTAGCATCAATCAACTTTTGGCGCCGCTGCCGGGGAAGTGTGCGCGTTTCTTTAGCGTTATTTGAGATTAGTGTTATCTCACCTCACTCACTGTATAAATACCACCACTTGTGTATATTTTCATAATCAAAATACAAAAAAGTCATTAACACTTTTCCTAAAGTGTTAAAACACCAAAAAAATTAAAAACAACAAAACAGATCGTAACGTTTTCTGATTCAGTTTTCTTTTAAGGTGATTCTTAAAGAGAAACGGTTTTGGTAAACGAAACGATACCAAAAATATTTTCCAAAAGTTTTTAAACCCATACACAAAACACAAAAACATCCGTCTTTTCTTGTGAATAATAATTCTACATAAAAATAAACCATCGAAAACCAAAACAGAACACCTACCAACTAGGGGTGTGAACAAATAAGTTCCCAAACCAAAAAGATTAAAACTTGCCTTTGTATCCTTGTGAGTGGTGTACCTTTTCTAAAGAAGCCACTCACTTGTGATTATTGGTTTAAGTTCACTGTGGTTTTGTCTCGACTTTGTTTTGATTGATTTTTGTTCCTAGTGCATGCGCACTCGTTCTTCTAGGTCTACTAGCCCATTACGTGAGCTTGTACGAAAACCTAGAAGACCTCGTAGACGTTCAGCACCAACAGTCGGATCTGAGATCCGTACTGTTGCCACACCCACTATCACCATGGCGGAAGACCGTCCCATGTGTGAACTTCTCCAAGCACCCATCGAGGGTTACGGAGATGCCATTGTTGTTCCAGCCATCGTGGCTGATAGTTTTGAGCTCAAAACCGGGTTACTCAATCTTGTAACCTCGAGTCAATTTTACGGTTTTGAGAGGGACGATCCTCATGCTCACATTCGATGGTTCAATAAAATCACATCAACCATCAAGTACAAAAATGTCC